>SJYQ01026605.1:0-18881 GCA_006410935.1 Redunca redunca
ATCACTGAAGAAGGCTTTCTTATCTCTTCTTGCTATTCTTTGGAACTCTGCATTCAGATGCTTTTATCTTTCCTTTTCTACTTTGCTTTTCGCTTCTCTTCTTTTCACAGCTATTTATAAGGCCTCCCCAGACAGCCATTTTGGTTTTTTGCATTTCTTTTCCATACACCCATATCCCCTCCCTCCCAGACCACCCTCTCATCTCTCTCCACATCCCACCCTTCACAGGCCCTGTGGTAGAGCCCCTATTTAATTTCCCTGAACCACATAGCAAATTACCACTGGCTATATATTTTACATATGTTATTGTAAGTTTCTATGCCACTCTTTCTATACATCTCCCCTTCTCCCTCCTCTCCTCTCACTATGTCCATAGATCTGTTTTCTAGGTCTGTTTCTCCTTTGCTTCCCTGAAAATAAATTCATTAGTGCTATCTCTTCAGATTCCTTATATATGTGTCAGTATACGATGTTTATATTTCTCTTTCTGACTTACTTCATTCTGTATAATAGGTCATAGTTTTGTCCGCCTGATTAGAAAAGATTCAAATATGTTCCTTTTTATGGCTGAGTAGTAGTCCATTGTATATATGTACCACAGCTTCTTTATCCATTCATTTGTTGATGGACATCTAGGTTGCTTCCATGTTCTGCTGCTGTTGCTGCTGTTAAGTCGCTTCAGTCATGTCCGAACTCTGTGCGACCCCATAGGCGGAAGCCCACCAGGTTCCCCGTCCCTGGGATTCTCCAGGCAAGAATACTGTTCCACGTTCTAGCTATTATAAATAGTGCTGTAGTGAACATCAGGGTACATGTGTGAACGACTTTTAAAGCGCAGTTATAGGTCCACAGCAGAATTGAGAAGAAAGTATAGTGATTTTGCATATACCTCCTTCTCTCACACATGCGCAGCCTATCCCACTGTCAACCTCCCCCACCAAAGTGGGACATTTGCTGCAATCAGTGAAACTACAATAACACATTATCTCCTGAAGTCCATAGTTTATGTTAGGGTTCACTCTTGGTGTACCTTCTATGGATTTGGACATATATATAATGACAAGTATCCACCATTATAGTACCATATAGAATAGTTTCACTGACTAAAACCCCTCCGTGTTTCACCTTTCATAGTAATTTAAATTCTTGTTTGTGTCATTGTTTAATATCTATCTCCCCTGCTAGAGTTTCAAACTGCACAAACAGAAAAATATGTCAACCTTCTTCACTGACTAATCCATCCTGCCTGCCACAGGGAAGGAACACACCTAAGATATTTTAATAAACAGTACCTTCTACTATCTTGAGAAACCCCAGAGCTCCAAGAGGACTGTGGAGCTCTCCCCCTACCACTTCTGCTTGCCCTTGGTCACAAAGCAATGAAATTACCCTATGGGGATTTTTTCCAAGACCTTACTTAAAGCAAGGAAGTAAAACCCTCCAAGGTAACATCAGCACCTCCTTATGAAGAGAACTAAACTTTGAAGGGATTGGATATCAGAGATGTTTTGGTGAAGTTTTGGGCATTATTTTACTCATCAGAACCATCTTCTAGGATGTCAAAGTGGAAAGGGACTTCAACAATCATCTAGTCAAGAGCTTAAAGAATGAAATTCAGAATAGCCACCGCTAAAATAATGACAAGAACAACAGTAAAAATAGTAATAATATATCATACAAAGCCCTAGGATAACTGAATCAACAGCTTCAGGAACAAACCTAGGAATCTCTACTTTAAGTTTTTCAAGTAGTTCTGACATAGCCCATCTTAGCCTTGAGCTTGGAAATACTGCTATAGTTGCAAGGTTTTCAAGTTGATAGTTAATAACAAAACTTTTGGTAAAACTTCAGTTAATGTACAATATGTTTTTCAAAAATTAATTCATTCTAAAAATGGAAAATAAATAAATAATTCATTCTAAAAGTACTGAGAGCCTACTAAGTGGCAGGGACTATTCTAGAAACTGAGGATACAGAAATAAACAAAACCAAAAGGCCCCTGTCCCCATAGAGCTTGTATTAGGAGAGAGGGAGTGTATCAAATGAGCTAAAAATAAATAGTAAACATATCCATACATAGCATAAGAGCTCATGTTTTAGAAACCTTAGGGCTTCCTGCTCCTGAAATATACCCTCTTTACAAGCACACAGCTGTGCTGAAACAAGTGTTACCCAAGGTCACAGAGCTAGACCCGAGCAGTGTAGGACTATAGAAAATGTTCCTTTGCACCTTATCTGTTCAGGGTTCTTGGATGGTTTGTTCACTTGAGTTTTCACAACTTAACGAGGTTCAAGAGAGGAGGATCGTTACTTTACAGGAGAACAGGTGTGAACCAGACTCCATGCTGCACAGCCCCACTCCAAATCATCAGCAAGGAGGCACAGAGTTTCAGGGGCAACAGTGTGTCTGAAGTGGCATTTAGTCCAGGGTTGCTAAACTGAATCAGTATTACTTAAAGATTCAGTCAAGCTCCTGAGTCCTAGAATCTTATTCTCATATATTCTCATCTGGTGGGATGGGGGTGAGGCCTGGAAATGTGTATTTTTAGAAATCTCTGTGTCAGAACGCGCGCGTGTGTGTGTATGTGCACGTGTGCAAGTAACAAATAAAAACAAACTCTTTAAAGCAAAAATAAATATGTTTGGTGTAGCTCAGAGAATCAAAGGAGAAGTTAAAAACACAGGCCATAAAAGGTATAAGAACTGAAACAGCTCCAGGGTCCTGTGTAGTGACAATTAAAGGAAGGATTCTCCACAGGCCTTAGAAAGAATCAGCTTCTGGCATCATCCACCACTTGGGTCACTCTACTGAAGATTAAATTACAATGGGGCTTCCCTGGTGGTGCAATGGTAAAGAATCCTCCTGCCAATTCAAGAGACATGGGTTCGATCCCTGATCCAGGAAGATCACATGTGCTGTGGAGCAGCAAAGACTATGTGCCAAAATCTCTTAACCTGTACACTGGAGCAAAAAGCAAGGGAGAAAGCGAAAGGTATACTGAACTGAATGCAGACATTCAGGGAATAGCAAGAAAAAATAAGAAAACCTTCTTAAGTAAACAGTGCAAAGATATAGAGGAAAACAACAGAATGGGAACAACTAGAGATTCCTTTAAGAAAATTAGACATACCAAGGGAAGACTTCATGCAAAGATAGGCACAACAAAGGGCAGAAATGACGACAAAACAGAAGCAAAAGAAGAGATTGCAAGAATACACAGAGGAACTGTACAAAAAAGGACTTATGACTTGGATTACCATGATGATGTGGTAACTCACCTAGAGCCAGACAAACTGAGGTGTGAGGTCAAGTGGGCCTTAGAAAGCATTACTAGGAACAAAGCTAGTGGAGGTGATGAAATTTCACCTCAGCTATTTCAAATCCTAAAAGATGATGCTGTGAAAGTGCTGCCTTCAATATGCCCTCAAATTTGGAAAACTCATCAATGGCCACAGGACTGGAAAAGGTCAATTTTCATTCCAGTTCCAAAGAAGGGCAATGTCAAAGAATTTCACACTACCGCACAATTACACTCATTTCACATGCTAGCAAGGTCATGCTCAAAATCCTTCAAGCTAGGCTTCAGTAGTCCATGAACCAAGAACTTCCAGATGCACAAGTTAGATTTAGAAAAGGCAGAAGAACCAGAGATCAAATTGCCAACATTCATTGAATCATAGAGAAAGCCAAGGAGTTCCAGAAAACTATCTACTTCTGCTTCATTGACTATGCTAAAGACTTTGACTGTATGGATCACAAAAAACCTGTGGAAAATTCTTAAAGATACAGGAATACCAGACCACCTTACCTTTCTCCTGAGAAACCTGTATGCAGGTCAAGAAGCAACAGTTAAAACCTTACATGGAACAATAAACAGGTTCAAAATTCGGAAAAGAATACATCAAGGCTGTATCTTGTCACCCTGTTTATTTAACTTATATGCAGAGTACACCAGGCAAACCGCCAGGCTGGATGAATCACAAGCTGGAATCAAGATTGCTGGGAGAAATATCAATAACCTCAAATATGCAGATGACACCACTTTAATGGCAGAAAGTAAAGAGGAACTAAAGAGCCTCTTGATGAAGGTGAAAGAGGAGAGTGAAAAAGCTGGCTTAAAGCTAAACATTCTCTGCCTCTTCTAACACACAGCTGCAAATGACTAGATTAGTTATATTTGTTAGAATAAAGTAAAGGGTGCAGCTTATTCATACACACACTGAAGCAAAGCTGTTTGCTTTGTCAGGTTACACAGAGAGGTAACCAGGATCATGGGCCCTGAGTTAAACTAGAAAGTGGCTCATAATGTTTTGTCCATCACAGTTTTCAACAAGATATCAATGTCTCAGGGCAGGCCCACATAGAAGAATAAAATGGGTTTCTACTTAGGTTTCACCTTCCTAACTTCTTTTTCCTCCCCTCATCATTTATATTTAGACCTACTCCTTACTCTTTCTGACCTCCCTTCTATTTTCTTTCATGTCTAACTCAGAGCTTGGCAAAGCACAGCCTAAGGGCCAAATTCAGGCAGCTGCCTATATTTCATAGTCTTCAAATGAAAAATAATTTTAAATGATGACATTTTAAATGATTATAAACGTATCTGTATATTTGCCTTCATCTTACCTCTTTGCCTGCAAAGCCTGAAGTAGTTATAAACTGGGCCTTCAAGAATAAGTTTTTTGATCCCAGTCTAGCTCACAAAGCAGCATTCATGGACCAGAAAGGTTCCAAAAGAGTGCCCATTTTTACTTACAGTAGACTTTTTAAATATGGCTGTCATGGACTTGGGAATACATGCCATATGAATGTCCGGATGTGATCAAGATGGAATCTTGTGTTCTGAGGAGGCCTCACCAAGCTTTCTCTTTCTGAATAGGCTCAGATGTCTTTTCTCGGGATCCAGGAAACTCTATTCTTGAGCTGGTAGTGGATTTTTATTCATCCATTTGACAAACATGTGCTGAGTGCCCAGTAAAGATGTGCCAGGCCCTGTAACAGAGGCTGGATATGCTTAAATGAATGAAGTGCATAAGTTCAGGACCTTGTGGAGATGGCAGGTCAATCATCCTGTGCAGAGAGTTCAGATGTCTGTGATGCTCAAAGGTGGTCTGTGACCCAGCAGCATAAGCATTACCTCCAAACTTATTAGAAATACAAATTCTGGGGAACTCCCTGACAGTCTAATAGTTGGGATTCACTGTTCCCACTGCCAGAGCCCTAGTTCCACCCCTAGTTGGGGAAATGAGATCCTGTAAACCATGCAGCTTAGTCAAAGAAACAAAACAAACAAACAAAAAACAAATTCTGGGGCTCTGGGTAGACCTCTTGAATCAGAAATCTGGATGGTGCTAGCCATGTGTGCTTTGGCCAGTCCTCCAGGTGACTGTGATGCTTGTTTAAGTTTTAGAACTACTAAGATAAAACCAGCAAGGTTTGTGCTGGGGTAGTGGTTTTATGAACCAGGTTTTGGTACTTGGGCCACCTTATGTTAATTATTTATTTTTACTAAAGTTATAGAAAATAGTAAAAGTAAGCTACTGAATGCATAGGTGGCTGAACATGTGCAGAACAATGAGGTAGGCACTACAGTGAATGTTCAGGAAATAAAGGCTGCCTTGCTGTCTTCCAGTGAAAAAGGAAACAAACCCATAGTATCAGCATACATATATACCAGGGATCAGCAAACATTTTGTATAAAGGTCCAGATAGAGATATTTAGGCTTCATAAGCATATGGTCTCTGTCCCAACTATTCAACCATGCTATTGTAGCACAAAAGCAGCATATCTATAGAAGATATATAAATGAATGAGCATTACTATGTTCCAATAAAATTTTGTTTACAAAAGCAGGCAGCAGGCCAATGGTTTGCCTACCCATATTATATACCATAACATACCATACTGTTACATATGATGCCATGAACCATCCTGTATTGTTTCATTATATATTTCATTCTGTTCATATTTTTTACACAATTCTTCTTATAATCTTGTTGTATCTGATCATTTAAATTTGGCCCTCCTAACTGTATTAATAATGCAAAATTGTTCAGAGCAGTAACTTTTAAGGTACAGCCTTACCCCAGTGAAAGAATACCCTACTTGTTTACTATCACAGTAATATAAACTACTGACCAAAAAAATCCCTGAAGGTAATATTATTATTTTATAGATTAGAAACTAAATCTGAAAGAAATTAAATAAATTATTGAAGTTCATATAAATAATGAGTTTCGGAGCCAAGGGTCAAACTATTTTTTTCTGACACCAAACCGATTAATGGGAACTGCCTCCATATGCACTGAATGTGTAACCAGAAATTTGGTTTAGGGTACAAATGCAATATTTATATTGGCTATTTCTGTTCTTGACTCTTCTATGATTGTGATCTTAGTTTCAGGGCAATTAATATATTTAAGTCTTAGGACAATCACACTTAAGTTATGGGGGGGTCATAATCCAAAATCCTAAGTGCAATACTAGTGAAGTAATTCTAGAATAGTAGACATTCTTTAACAGCTCCATCACCAATACAGTATCTTTTGCAACATGATTTTACAATTATTTATCCAGGATCTAACCTCCCATGTGACTGTCAGCAGATCTTTCCCCTTCTAGTATGCTAATTTTTTCCATCGGAAAATAAGGGTCTAGTCTATATATTATCAAGAAGCTTATCTTTGAACTCAAATTCTAATTCTATATCAACTTGACATTCTTCCTCCAAGTTTTTCACTCTTATGGAGACAATCCCATGTGTTTTTCTGTGGTTACAGAATGCACACTTCTTCTGTTGATACATATGTTAAACCAAATGCCCAGTTTTGTAGGATATACAACCTTAAAATTTAAGGTAAGAATCAATGCCAAATGTACAGTATAAATGAATATCTTCTTAAAAAATTGTAAACAACACCATGGATGACAAGATTTTCAGGGAGTTCACTTGTAGTATTCTGAAAATGGGAAGGCAAAATAAGGCATGCTAAACCTGAGAATGTGAGCAGATATGTACAGATGGGAACATCAGTGAACAAGCACCCTTATGCATGTTGTCAGGTCAGATGGAGAGCCACTGAAAATAGATCAGAAAGCTGTAAAGCCTGACAAAAGGATGCATTTGAAACAGCATAATTTAAATTCAATCTCAATGGGAAAAAAAAAGAGTCAACATCATTCTACTTCCCTAGTAAGATATGACTGTTACATGTTGACCATTGAGAAAACAAGAGGCACCCAGCCAAGGAGAGAAACATGGTTTTGGACAAACACATCAACAAAGAAAGAGTTCCAGGCCTTCCTGAGAATTCATCAGTCCAGCCAATGCCTGCTTCAGATGAATTGTTTTTACCATTCATAGCAAAGTGAAAAAAAGTAAGAACTTCTTTCATAAGCTGTATTTATTAAATTTAAATGGCAGTATTATTTTCTTGGATTATGTATTCCCTTTCTTTTGTCATCATTGCAAAAATTCCTTTCTTTTAGATAAAATAATGAGAGTAAATGATAGTTGAATTGACTTTCTTCATTAGTGTCTTAACAAGATAAAAGTAAAGTTTGTCAACTTTCTATCAGCTCTGTCAAAAAAAAGATTAATTATCTTAGTTCATAATATCCAAAATGCTAAGGGGGCTGACTTGTCTGACACTTGGACATTATCACTTTGTGAATCCTCACAACTTCATTGTTGAAAGCCTATTTGAATCATACATTTATATTTGTTATTTATAATTGTCTCCTGGATCGAACCATGCGAGATATGTATCACCATTAATAGTTTACAAATGAGGATGCTGAAGTTTGTAAAAATAAAGGGATAAACTTAAGATAAACAGCTACTAAAACGGTCATCTCACCTCCCATAACATCAGGGAAATGCAAATGAAAACAACAATGAGAAATTACTATACACCTACTAGAACGGACAAAATGCAGAAAACTGACAGTACCAAATGCTCGTGAGGATGTAGAGCAAAAGAAACTCTCATTCACTGCTGGTGGGAATGAAAAATGGTACAGCCACTTTGCAGTACAGTTTGGCTGTTTCTTTCAATACTAAACATATTCTTACTATAAGATCTCAGTCATGTCCGACTCTTTGCAACCCCATTGACTGTAGCCTACCAGGTTCCTCAATCCCTGGGATTTTCCAGGCAAGAACAATGGAGTGAGTTGCTATTTCCTTCTCCAAGCAATTGCATTCCTTGGTGTTTAACCAAATAATTTGAAAACCTACATACACGCAAAAACCTGCATATAAAATCTTTAAAGAAGTTTTATTTATTTCTAATTGCCAGAACCAGAAAGTAAACAAAATATCCTTCAGTAGGTGAATGGATAAACTGTAGTAATCCAGAAAATGGACTATTATTCAATGCTAAAAAGAAATGAGTTACCAAGACATGAAAAGTCATGAAGAAAACTCAAATGCATATGACTAAGTGAAAACAGCCAATCTGAAAAGACTATATCCTGTTTGACCCCACCTATAAGGCATTATGAAAAGGCAAAACTACAGAGACAAAACTGAAAGATTAATGAGTGCCAGAGTTAGGAGTGTTGGGAATGAATAGGTGGTGCACAGAGGATTTTTAGGGCAGTGAAACTCCTCTGTTCATAATGAGAGATACATATCGCTACACATTCATCAAAATCCATAGAATGCACATCAAGAGGAAACTCTCATGTAAATTATGAACTTTGGGAGACTATGATGCGTCAAGGTAGTTTCATCATCATTATGTAACAAATATACCACTTTGGTGGGGATGTTGATTATGGGTAAGCTATGCATGTGTGGTGGAAGTGGGCATGTGGGAAATATCCATACCTTCCCTTCAGTTCAGTTCAGTTCAGTCGCTCAGTCGTGTCCATCTCTTTGCGACCCCATGAATCTCAGCATGCCAGGCCTCCCTATCCATCACCATCTCCCGGAGTTCACTCAGACTCACGTCCATCATGTCCATGATGCCATCCAGCCATCTCATCCTGGGTCGTCCCCTTCTCCTCCTGCCCCCAGTCCCTCCTAGCATCAGAGTCTTTTCCAATGAATCAACTCTTCGCATGAGGTGGCCAAAGTACTGGAGTTTCAGCTTCAGCATCATTCCTTCCAAAGAAATCCCAGGATTGATCTCATTCAGAATGGACTGGTTGGATCTCCTTGCAGTCCAAGGGACTCTCAAGAGTCTTCTCCAACACCACAGTTCAAACGCATCAATTCTTCAGCGCTGTTCTAGTTCACATAATTCAATACTGAAAATACACACAAGCCAGTAAAAAATGGACAGAAGACCTAAATAGGCATTCTTCAAAGAAGACGTATAGTTGGCCAACAAGCATATGAAAGGTGCTCAACATTGCTAATCATTAGAGAAAAGCAGATCAAATCCCAATGAGGTATAACCTTACACTGGTCAGATTGGCTTGTCATCAAAAGGTCTACAACTTCTAGAGACAGTGTGAAGAAATGGGAATGTAAATGCGTTGGTGCGAATGTAAATTGGTGCAGCCACTATGGAGAACTATATGGAGTTTCCTTTTAAAAATCTAAAGACTGAACTACCATTGTTGTTCAGTCATTTAGTCATCTCTGACTCTTTACGACACCATGGACTGCAGCACGCCAGGTTTCCCTTCATTTACCATCTCCAGAAGCTTGCTCAAACCCATTTCCATTGAGTTGGTGATGCCATGAAACCATCTCATCCTCTGTTGTCCTCTTCTCCTTCTGCCTTTAATCTTTCCCGGCATCCAGGTGTTTTCAAATGAGTCAGCTCTTCACATCAGGTGGCCAAAGTATCAGAGCTTCAGCTTCAGCATCAGTCCCTCCAATGAATATTCAGGATTGATTTCCTTTAGGATGGACTGGTTTGGTCTCCTTGCTGTCCAAGGGACTCTCAAGAGTTTACAGCAACACCACAGTTCAAAAACATCAATTCTTTGGCTCTCAGCCTTCTTTATGATTCAACTCTCACATCCATACATGACTACTGCAAAAACCATAGCTTTGACTACAGCTACCATATGATCCAGCAATTTTACTGCCAGGTATATACTCAGGAAAGATGAAAACTCTAATTCAAAAAGATACATGCACCCCAATGTTCATAGTTGTACTATTTACAATAGCCAAGATGTGGAAACAACCTAAGTGCTCATCACAGACTGTTGGTTTAAGATGTGGTATATGTGTACAATGGAATATTGCTCAGCCATAGTAAAGAATGAACTATTGCTATTTGTGGTAACATGGATGGATCTAGAGAATATTATATTTAGAGAAGTAAGTCAACTATTATATGCTGCTGCTGCTGCTAAGTCGCTTCAGTTGTGTCCAACTCTGTATGACCCCATAGACAGCAGCCCAACAGGCTCCCCTGTCCCTGGGATTCTCCAGGCAAGAACACTGGAGTGGGCTGCCATTTCCTTCTCCAATGCGTGAAAGTGAAAAGTGAAAGTGAAGTTGCTCAGTCATGTCCGACTCTTCGTGACCCCATGGACTGCAGCCCACCAGGCTCCTCCGTCCCTGGGATTTTCCAGGCANCTGGGATTTTCAAGGCAAGAGTACTGGAGTTGGGTGCCATTGCCTTCTTCCAACTATTATATATATCATGTATATGTGAAATCTAAAAAATAATACAAATAGACCTATATAAAAAACAGAAACAGACTTATAGACATAGAAAACAAACTTATGGTTACCAAAGGGGAAAAGAAGAGAGAGAAGAATGAATTAGGATTTAGGATTAACAGAAACAAGCTACTATACATATAACAGATAAGCAACAAAGATTTGCTGTATAGCATAGGGAATTATAGTCAATATTTTGCAATAACTTTTAATGAAAAATAATCTGAAAAAATATGTGTATAACAGAATCACTTTGCTATATACATGAAACTAACACAATGGTGTAAATCGACTATACTTAAATTTTAAAAAAGGAGTGGCAAGTGAAAGTTTCCGTAAAAATAAAAACAAAACATTACTCTAAAACATTAATTATTAATGTTTTTAATGGCTGTCCCTGACAGTTCTGTCCTTCCTCATAAACAATGCAGCCTTAGACATTTGATCACGAATGGCAGAAATCCAACTGAAAATTGGCAAAACTCATTCTTCAAAGGAAAGCAGAAAGTAATCAACAGACAGACTCTCATACTTACCAGCAACCTCCATGACTCAAACGTTAACATTTTTCCCAAACAGCAAAGAAGATGTAAGTGATTTTAAATGTTTATGTGTCTTACTGTGGCTCAATCTATCAGAATACTTCATAGCATTTTGGATATACTCCACATTGGAAGAGTTGGAGAAACAGTTGGCAGCATTTCGTGTGTTTCATTTTAATTTGGAGGGGGGACATTTGAGATTAATCTGCAATTAAAAAGAGGTTTGGCTGTGATAAACTGATGTAATTCACAATTTAGCTTATTTGAGGAAAATAACAACACTCACATTTGCCACAGGCAAAAATGGGATGCACAGTTCAGAATGGGAGTACCAGCTTGTTGATAGTACTATAGATTAGGAATTAAAAAGACAGGACAAACACCTAGGGGCAATCATTTGACATTCTGTAAAATAAAATGGAGGCTTTGCTTAGCAACCTTTTCAAAGAGATTCATCCAAGAAGCTTTGATACTGATACCCTTGGTGTAGCTACAGCCTAATTATGGGTGCAGTTTTGAAAGAAGGAATTATTTTAAATTGAACTGTTACGAATGTGAGCTGGAGCCTTGAGTAATATGAAAGACGTGGAACTAGTAATCCTAGAGGAAATCCTTCAGTTCCATCCTTACATAGGAGAAAACTCAAATTCTCATGGTTTAAAATTTTAAATCCTGGGGAAATTATAAATGGTTCAGTTTATTTGGTGAGTCACTCTGGGTTTGCAAAACCAATATTTACCCTTTGAGTGGGTTTCTAGAAAACCTATGTCCTTGTGAGGCTTACTGCAATATTCCCTCTCTAAAAAATTCTCTAGTATTACAAATGAAAGAAACAATGACAAAAGGTGATTTCCTCTCAAGCTTTGGGGCCTAGAAAGGAGAATAAAGTTAAGTTTCTTTTCACAGAAGATGAACTCCAGCTAAGGCTCGATGTTCTGAATATTTCATCCAATCAGTAAATAAATATGGAGGGAATGAAAGTTTTAAATATCAAACTGTATTTTGCTTCTCTGAAGAAAAATGGTTTCCCCCATCCACAGCCCTTCTGCCATGACAATTAGGCCAAGAAGTTGAGGCAGTTTAGTTCAGGGAAAGAGAGACCAGATCTTTCCAAGAGGAAAACTAAGAAGGTTTGGCAGAGTGGACACGAGGAGGCTTGGGGGAGACCAAAAAAAAAAGGCAAGAATTCATATCCTTGTGTTTTCCCAGCCAAGTCTGGTAGATACACCTTGGATGCCAACATGCTATACACAGACAAAACAGATAAAACATGCTATATACAGACAAATCCAGAATTAAGGACTTTCACCTCAGACACCAGAATGTTATGGGGGCGCCATAAAAGGGCTTGCTCCAGGAAGAGAAGTCAGAGAAGTGGAGGGCAAGAATCCAGTACAGTGCTGTCCAACAAAAATAAAAAGGAAACCACATATACAACTAAAAATTTTCAGATAACCACATTGTAAAAGTAAAAATAAACAGGTAAATTAATTTTAATAATGTAGCTTATTAATCTGACAAAATCGAACATTGTCATTTTGGTAACTAATCAATATGAAATTATTAATCAGATATTTTACATCCTGAAAGCCAGTATATATATATCTCACAGGATTTCATTTACAGCACATCTCATTTCAGACTGGACACATCAGGCGCTAACTAGCCATATGTATCGGATAGCACAGACCTAGAATAAACTGAGTGCAAAACCTGGGATAGTTAAAAATGGAAGAAACCAAATGCCTCTGACAGGACTACTCTACTTATTTTTTGACAAATCTGTAACAACGTCTACCGTGTATAAGAGACTGGGCTGAATAAGACAGTGAATCACTCATGAAGCTCAGAGGTGGGCCCACAATAAAAAAATAAAGACATAATATAGAAATAAAAAAAGCAACAGTGTGGGAACCAAGGAAGGCAGTCCTTAATTTTTCTTGATTTATCTAAGCTGAAAAGTCCATGAGGGCTGCAACCAAATCTGTCTTACTCGCCATTTTCTCAGTAGTAGCCAACAGAGGGCTCCATAAAACTTTGGTGAATGAGGGAGCGAGTGAATGATTTCTGATCAGAGAGAACTAGGGCAGGAGAAGCCTCTCTTGGACATGATGTTCAAAATTGGTTTAGAAGAACAAATTGTTCTTCACCTTGGACAGTGGGATACTTGAGACCAAACATCTGAATGTCCTGGAAGGTGAACATCTAAGGCACATTCAGTCAATGATATTTGACTTCAGAGGCAGCAGTGTAGGTAAGAATGGAAGATGAGATGGGAAAGATAAGCTGGGGCCAGATGGTGAAAAGTGTGGAAGGCTTTTTATGAATTATTTGTAGCATCAGTCTATTCTAGTCACCTGCTGATAGCACTAAAGTGTAGAAAGATTCCCACGATGCTAAAGCAGACTTCTCCTGCAACATATTGATCTCCTGTTTTTTGAGTTTTCAGAAAGCAATCAACCATCAGACAGCCAAATGGTTGTAAGCAGCAGCATATATTCTTTGACCCTACTATACGCTGCTATTGAATTCTCCCCATCTCAGTTAACCTTTTTTTTTCCTCTTAAATAAAGTTACTGAGAGAATAATAAAAGCAGGGAATAAGATGAAAATGGGCTGGTTTACATTTCACCCCAAAATAATAGAATGAGTTTTTTTTTTTAATAGGAAGAGGAGTGACAATTTTTGCTCACTGCTATCATCAAGCCTCCTTTCAAGAATTTCTTATCTACTGAAGTAATATCAAACACACCATCCAACTGGTGATATTAATGCATAAATCACAGGAATACATCTAGAAATGTTTATGCTGTAAAAAAATGGAATGTTCATGAGTAATATGGTACTTTATAAATTCAGTGTGCATACAGCAAGTTTAGAGAGTGGCAATAAACAAAACGAAACAAAAAAAGAAGGGAGGTTAGTTTATAAAGCTTATAAAGGCATTTATTCCAGCATTTGGGTAATTGGAAATTTGATTATTCCTGACCCAGTTTGGGTCCATGTTAAAACAGAGATGGTGCCATGTAATGATTAATAAAATAAATATTAGAGTCAGATAAACAAGGACTCCGTTATTGGCTCCTTTTCTTGCTAGAAACTGACTTATCTGTTTTTCATATTTTTTCATCTGCAAAACGGAATAACAAAAATAGTATCTAGCTCCAACAGTTCTTACAAACAGTAAGCAATATTTTAAAGAAATGCCTGACACACAGTAAAAGCTTAATAAAAGATAACTGTTGTTTTAATTTTTGTCCATTAAGCAATTATTGAACAGCTACTGTGTGCAAGATCCCGGAAATTCAGAGGTAAAAAACACCTGACTTGAAAAAGTTTATTTACTCTAGCAAATATTTTTGATGAAAGCATCCATCATTACCCAGGCTTAGACTATATGCTCTCTACAGTGATGGCCATGCTTTCTCATGCTCTTTCACATTGCCCAGGGTTTCTCAATCTTGAAACAATTGACATTCAGTGCTGGTTAATATTTTGTTGTGGAGAGCTACCCTTCACATTGTTGAATGTTTAGACACATCATTGGCATCTACCCACAAGATGCCAGTAGAAGCCCCAATTGTGATAACCAACAATGTCTCCTGACATCGCCAAATGTTCCCTGGGGTTCGGGGGAGGGTGCAAAGTCTTCTGTAGTTGAAAACCACTAGCCTAGCCTAATGGGGAATGTGTTCCCAAGTCTTTGTAAATAGGTAGGTATAAACTGACAGAACTAAAGATAGAAAATATTCTATCACCTAAGTTAGGGTTTCTAATTCTTATTTGTTAAGGACCCATTGCCTAAATTAGCCAGCACAGTTAAGGTTCTATTTAGTCATCAAAACTGACTCCATATAGAACAGTTTGGTGGTGTGGTCACTTATCACTACAGGGTCTTCTGAATCCTGCCTCTCCTCTGTATTCCTATAGTCTATTTCCTATTTCAAGCATTCTCTCCCTTCACTAGAGCCACTGTACCCCTTGAGCTAGGCTCCAGCCTCTTGTTTTTCCCAGCTCACCCTACATACAGTAAGGAGATTGATCTCCAAACACAGCTCTGGTTAGATACTCTCCTTTTCAAAAACTTGTTCTTATTCTGAGCCGTATTTTATAACTGTTACACTGGCAGCAAGAGTAACCAGTTCTTCCCGTTTTGTTCAAGACTTTCCCAGTTTTAACATTTAAGCACGGAAAAACTGAAGAAGCCCCTGTCCCAGGCAAACTAGCATGATGGGTGACCCATAGCAGGGAGCCCTGTTTATTTCCAGACAATTCTTGGAACTCCAGAATGTATACAACAGATATGAATCTTTGGTTCAAAGACAGATGGTGAAATTTGTCATAACTGCTAATTTTTGTTATTTTAAAAATAATTTAGCCTAAGTTCTGACTTCAACTTTCTGACTGCACTTTATTTTTTAGAAGGAAAGAAAAATCTTAGTCTAACCTGTGACCTCGCCTCCAGAGACAGTCTCAGTGCTGGGATTCTAAACAGAGCCCCAGGTGAGGGGTAAAGGGATTTCCCTGGCCCTGAGTCAAGTGTGGTGCTCGGAAAGCAGTTACTGAGTTCTTTATTGTCCCTGTCCCTTAGGCCCCTTCCAGTGCTGAAGCCTCTGCTGCTTCTGGGTCATGTCTGCCTCTGCTCTGAGGCCCTGCTTCCTCCGAGCAGCCTGGATGGAGGGAGTTCAAGGGCTTCATAAGCCCTGCTTTTGGTCCCTTCTCACTGCAATTGGGAGGAATTTCCCCAAGGGGAAGTTGCATTTGTCCCCTTGCTTCTTTAGCACCTTTTAGTCGGACACAACTGAGCGGCTTCACTTTCACTTTTCACTTTCATGCATTGGAGAAGGAAATGGCAACCCACTCCAGTGTTCTTGCCTGGAGAATCCCAGGGACGGGGGAGCCTGTTGGGCTGCCGTGTATGGGGCTGCACAGAGTCAGACACAACTGAAGCGACTTAGCAGCAGCAGCAGCAGTATACCTGTAGATTTTTGCATTAAAAAAATTTTTTTTTATTGAAGGATAATTGCTTTACAGAATTTTGTTATTTTTCTGTCAAACCTCAACATGAATCAGCCATGGATATACATATATCCTCTCCCTTTTGAACCTCCCTCCCATCTCCCTCCCCATCCCACCCCTCTAGGTTGATACAGAGCCCCTGTTTAAGTTTCCTGATCTATACAGCAAATTCCCATTGGCTATCTATTTTACATATGGTAATGTAAGATTCCATGTTACTCTTTCCATACATCTCACCCTCTCCTCCCCTCTGCCATGTCCATAAGTCTATTCTCTATGTCTTTCTCTGCTGCTGTCCTGTAAATAAATTCTTCAGTACCATTTCTCTAGATTCCATATATGTGCATTAGAATACGATATCTATCTTTCTCTTTCTGACTCACTTCACTCAGTATTATAGGTTCTAGGTTCATACACCTCATCAGAACTGACTATAATGCATTTCTTTTATGGCTGAGTAACATTCCATTGTGTATATGTACCACTACTTCTTTATTCATCTATCTGTCTATGGACATCTAGGTTGCTTCCATGCTCTAGCTATTGTAAACAGTGCTGCAATGAACAATGGGATACGTGTGTCTTTTTCAATTTTGGTTTCCTCAGGGTATATGCGTAGGAGTGGGATGACTGGGTCATATGCTGGTTTTATTCCTAGTTTTTTAAGGAATCTCCATACCATCTTCCACAGTGGCTGTATCAATTTACATTCCCACCAACAGTGCAAGAGCGTTCCCTTTTCTCCACACCCTCTCTAGCATTTATTGTTTGTAGACTTTTGATGAGGGCCATTCTGACTGGTGTGAGGTGATATCTAATTGTAGTTTTGACTTGCATTTTTCCAATAATGAACGATGTTGAGCATCTTTTCATGTGTATTTCAGCCATCTGTAGAGTCAAACACGACTGAAGCGACTCAGCAGCAGCAGCAGAAGCATTCCTTCTTTGGAGAAATGTCTGTTTAGGTCTTTTTCCCACTTTTTGATTGGTTTGTTTGTTTTTCTAGTATTCAGTTCTATGAGCTGCTTGTATATTTTGGAAATTAATCCTTTGTCTGTGGTTTAATTTGTTATTATTTTCTCCCATTCTGAGGGTTGTCTTTTCACCTTGCTTATAGTTTCCTTTGCTGTGCGAAGCTTTTAAGTTTAATCAGGTTCCACTTGTTTACTTTTCTTTTTATTTCAACTACTCTAGGAGGTGGATCATAGAGGATCTTGGTTTGATTTATGTCATCGAGTATTCTGCCTGTTTTCCTCTAAAAGTGTTATAGTTTCTGGTCTTACATTTAGGTCTTTAATCCATTTTGGGTTTATCTTGTGTATGGTGTTAGGAAGTGTTCTAATTTCATTCTTTTACATTTAGCTGTCCAGTTCTCCCAGCACCATTTATTGAAGAGACTGTCTTGGCCCCATTGTATATTCTTGCCTCCTTTGTCAAAAACAAGGTACTCATAGGTGCATGGGTTTATTTCTCAGTTTTCTATCTTGTTGCATTGATCTATATTTCTGTTTTTGTGCCAGTACCGTACTGTCTTGATGACTGTAGCTTTGTAGCAAAATCTGAAGTCAGGAAGGTTGATTCCTTCAGCTCCATTCTTCTTTCTCAAGACTACTTGATGTTCAGGGTCTTTTGTGTTTCCATATGAATTTTGAAATTTTTTGTTCTAGTTCTGTGAAAAATGTCATTGGTAATTTCATAGGGATCACATTGAATCTGCAGATTGCATTTGGTAGTATAGTCATTTTCACAATATTGATTCTCCCTACCCAGGCACATGGAATCTCTCTCTAACATGGAATATCTCTCCATCTGTTCATGTCGTCTTTGTTCTCTTTCATCAGTATCAATTTTCAGTGTACAGTTGTTTTGTATCCTTCACTTCACTTCAGTCATTCAGTCGTGTCTGACTCTTTGCGACCCCATGAATCGCAGCATGCCAGGCCTCCCTGTCCATCACCAACTCCCGGAGTTGACTCAAACTCACCTCCATCAAGTCAGTGATGCCATCCAGCCATCTCATCCTCTGTCATCCCCTTCTCCTACTGCCCACAATCCCTCCCAGCATCAGAGTCTTTTCCAATGAGTCAACTCTTCGCATGAGGTGGCCAAAGTACTGGAGTTTCAGCTTTAGCATCAGTCCTTCCAATGAACACCCAGGACTGATCTCCTTTAGAATGGACTGGTTGAATCTCCTTGCAATTCAAGGGACCCTCAAGAGTCTTCTCCAACACCACAGTTCAAAAGCATCAATTCTTCGGCGCTCAGCTTTCTTCACAGTCCAACTCTCACATCCATACATGACTACTGAAAAAACCATGTGTTAGTCTGTGTTAGCCGCTCAGTCGTGCCTGACTCTTTGCAACCCCATGGACTGCAGTCCACCAGGTTACTCTGTCCGTGAGATTTTCCAGGCAAGGATACTGGAGTGGGTTGCCATTTCCTTCTCCAGGGGATCTTCCCAACCCAGGGATCGAACCCGGGTCTCCTGCACTGCAGGCAAATTCTTTACTGACTGAGCTACAAGGGAAGCCCCAATAGCCTTGACTAGACGGAGCTTTGTTGGCAAAGTAATGTCTCTGCTTTTGAATATGCTATCCAGGTTGGTCATAACTTTCCTTCCAAGGAGTAAGTGTCTTAATTTCATGGCTTCAATCACCATCTTCAGTGATTTTGGAGCCCCCCCCC
>SJYQ01026605.1:24362-52142 GCA_006410935.1 Redunca redunca
TTAGAACTGGACATGGAACAACAGACTGGTTCCAAATAGGAAAAGGAGTACATCAAGGCTGTATATTGTCACCCTGCTTATTTAACTTCTATTCAGAGTACATCATGAGAAACTCTGGGCTGGAAGAAGCACAAGCTGGAATCAAGATTGCCGGGAGAAATATCAGTAACCTCAGATATACAGATGACACCACCCTTATGGCAGAAAGTGAAGAGGAACTAAAAAGACTCATGATGAAAGTGAAAGATGAGAGTGAAAAAGTTGGTTTAAAGCTCAACATTCAGAAAACGAAGATCATGGCATCCGTTCCCATCACTTCATGGGAAATAGATGTAGAAAGAGTGGAAACAGTGTCGGACTTTATTTTTGGAGGCTCCAAAATCACTGCAGATGGTGACTGCAGCCATGAAATTAAAAGATGCCTACTCCTTGGAAGGGAAGTTATGAGCAACCTGGATAGCATATTCAAAAGCAGAGACATTACTTTGCCAACAAAGGTCCGTCTAGTCAAGGCTATGATTTTTCTTGTGGTCATGTGTGGATGTGAGAGTTGGACTGTGAAGAAAGCTGAGCGCAGAAAAATTGATGCTTTTGAACTGTGGTGTTGGAGAAGATTCTTGAGAGTCCCTTGGACTGCAAGGAGATCCAACCAGTCCATTCTGAAGGAGATCAGCCCTGGGATTTCTTTGGAGAGAATGAAGCTAAAGCGGAAACTCCAGTACTTTGGCCACTTCATGCAAAGAGTTGACTCATTGGAAAAGACTCTGATGCTGGGAGGGATTAGGGGCAGGAGGAGAAGGGGACGACAGAGGATTAGATTGCTGGATGGCATCACTGACTCCATGGATGTGAGTCTGAGTGAACTCTGGGAGTTGGTGATGGACAGGGAGGCCTGGCCTGCTGCAATTCATGGGGTCGCAGATTCGGACATGACAGAGACTGAACTGAGGGTTAGCTTTCCAATAGTCTAGCTTCTTGGAGTCAGTGCTCCCACTCCAAATGCTTGGGGCTTGATCTCTGGTCAGGAAGAAAGATTCCACAAGTGGTTTTTTATGGCATTAAGTGAGATGAAAACAAACACCCAAAAATGAGAAACCCAAGATGAACCCCAGACAAATGGCAGTTACCAAATCAGGTAAATATTAATTAAAATAATGGAATATACACATACACATATGCACCCATAAGCAAAGTCAAAACTGTCCATCAGAAAAAAAAAAAGTACAGTAGACTGGCCTAATGAACAAAGTAGTCAAAAATTATATTTACCATTTAAGAACAAAACTAACTAAAGCACAAACTGAAAAGCCATACTAAAGGAAGGACCAAGTTGGAAACAAAGCACTAATCTAACAAATATGCAGAGGAAAGGAATGAAAGAATAGAAAGAAATAATGGATATGTAATGTTAGATAGAGGTAGATGAAGAAGATTTAAATACATTAAAGATTAACTGCGAGGGAAAAAGAACACCAGAAAAAGTAAACAAAGGAATAAATGTAGAAAAAATAATAATACTTTTAAAAATTAAAATTAAAAATAGAGAAAAGAAAAAAGAGAGAGAAAAGAAAGAAAAAAAAAAAAAGAAAACTCCAGAGAAATTCAAAAGCCCAATGTAGAGGCAGATGTTTATAACAACAATAAAAAATGTGACTGAGAAAAAAAAGCTCAAAAGCTTAATTAGATTTCATAGTGCCAATAAAATTGACAACTACAACAGGGAAGGAGGGAGAAAATAAATCCAAAAGAATCTACAGAACAAGTCAAAACATAAGAATAATAAATGTTTTTCTTGAGTCACTGCTCTCAGTGTCCTTTCCCTCTTTGCGAGTCACAGTCTACCTCACTTCCTTAGGATGCCCTCCAACACTGTGCTCATCTCTGGACCTGCTGTGGTGGCATCTCAGATTCTAATTGGGTCCTACTCCTTCGTGTTGTGGTCTCCAATGTTCACAGTTATTAGAACTACTGTGTTTTCTTTTGTGGGAGCTTTCAGTGTTTTTTTATATATTCCATAGCCACAGAGTCTGCCTAGTTGATATTGTGGATTTAACCTCCAGCATGTACAGCTGGTGGAAAAGTTTTGGGTCTTCTTCCTTAGCCACATTGCCCCAGGGCTTCAGTTGTGGTTTTATTTTCACCTCTACCTGTGGGCTGTTCACTGGGGTTTGCTCTCCTGGCTGCCCTGGAGGACTTGGGTTTGCCCCTGTGAGGGCCAGGTGTGGAGGTGATGCAGCTGCTTGGGTTGCAGGGATTCTGGCAGCACCAGGTACTCAGAGGAGTTGGCAGCTAGGGCAACAGGAAGTATCGTGCTCTAGAAGGGTGTGGCAATATGCTCCAGTATTCTTGCCTGGAGACCCGCCCTGACAGAGAAGCCTGGCAGGTCACAGACTATAGGGTCGCAAAGTGCTGGACACTACCCAAATGACCTTGTGCGCACAGATGCAAGATTCTTTTGGCCTGTGGCAGCTCTGCCCTAGTGAGAGTTGAGTGTGAAGGTGGCATAGCCACTTGGCTTGCAGGGACCCTGGTGGCGCCAAGTATGCAGGGACATAGACTGCCTTCACTGCAGGAGTTATGGCCCTATAAGTCTTTTTTTGAGCCTCTTATAGCTGGCGATCAGAAGGCCTCTTTGGCCAGTCTTTCTCCATAACTCCACCCATTCAGGCACTAAGAGGTTCCCTTGTCTGGGGTCCTTCTCTGTTGTTCAGCATGTCAGGAACTTAAAGGGTCACCCTGGGTGGGGTCCTACTCTATAGTTCAAAACATCAGTCACTTAAAGGAGCACCTTGGGTGGGGTCCTACTCTGTAGTTCAGTGTGTCAGGCATTTGATGGGCCAGGCTTTCAATTGTTCAGTTTCAGATGCTGGCCTGTGGCGGGAGAGAGGCTATGGTGATGGCTCCACCCCCTACTAGTGACTCAGCAGTATTACCTTGCTTCCATGGCTGCCTGGCTTTCCTCCACAGGCATTTCCCACCACAATCTCCTCCCTCAGATCCCCTTTATCCGTCAACAGCACCTCTCACCCTGGGATTGCTCCACAATCCCTAAACCCCAGCTCCCAGCTTCTGTGCCTTCCAGGGAACCTGCATCCCTGTCTGGGGTATGTATGGCTACAGCAAGGACTGTCTGATTCTCATTCCATTTAGGCTGCCACAGATCAGCTGTTTCACTCCCAGTCTTAAATGTTTCTCCTCTGACTCAGACAATTCTCCCAATGTGGGGATTGAACCCCTGCTTCAGTTCCCCCACCTGACTAGTAGGTCCAGTCTTACTAAAACTCCTGCTTTTCCCCCTAGTTCCTTCCTCCTACCAATTTTGTGTGGTTCTATGTATTCTTTTCTGCTGGTCAGGTACTCCTGTCCACTCTCAGCTGGTGTTCTACATGCACTTCTGTGCCTGAAGGTGTATGTCCTGATGTACCTGTGGAGAGAGATGTACTCCATGTCCACCTACTCCTCTTCCATCTTGTTCTTCCCAGATTTTTGCATTTTAAAAACTTCCTGCCACCTTCTTCAGCCAATTCTTCCAAAGTTTAGTCCACAGGAACTGAGAAACAGCCTGCAGATAATCCTTGTGTGGCTTCCTCATGTGTTTTTGTTTGTTGTTTAAGTTTAAATTTGAATTCTTTAAAAGAGAAAAATGGTCCCCGGTTTTCCACAAACCTCATAACTCATTGGTTATTCTGTACCCAATCCACTTGATCTGTTCCCACCACCTGCCTGCTCTTTCTAGGCAATTTAAGCTTCCAACATGTGTCTCCCACTGGAGAAACAGAGCAGGCAATAAGCGTAGAGCAAACTTCTATTTGAATGGAGAGAAATACAGAGAGGGAAGATAACAGATTTGTATCTCCAAATACTGTCTTAGCCAAATATGGAAAGACAAAGCAGTTGAGGTGTATATGGGATGTCCAGGTCCCTGACACACAGCGTCCCAAGTTGAAAAACCCCAAGTCTGCTGAACAAATGCAAATCTTTACAACAATGTTCTGGCCTGCTCATCATATGACAATCAGCTCCTTTTGTCATCCCAGCTCTCTCTCAGCCTCACAATCAAACTGCATAACTTGGCTCTTCTCTGTACCTTCTCACTTTGTCCTCAGTGATTCAGCTCATTATGTTTCCTCCATCTCCAAATGTCCTTTCTACTGATTTCTAGTCAGAAGCTTAATTATCCTTCAAGTAGGAGCTCAAACTCTATTTTCCTTTGCTTTTACAAAAGGTTCTTGTCACCTTTTCAAGTGTAGCTTCCTCTATCAGCCCATTAGCTGTAGAATTATTCAAGAATTCTACACATCTGTGTCTCTTTTGCTGTCTCACATACAGGGTCATCATTGCCATCTTTCTAAATTCCATATATATGTGTTAATTACTGTATTTGTGTTTTTCTTTCTGGCTTACTTCACTCTGTATAATCGGCTCCAGTTCCATCCATCTCATTAGAACTGATTCAAATGTATTCTTTTGAATGGCTTGAGTAATACTCCATTGTGTATATGTACCACAGCTTTTTTATCCATTCATCTGCTGATGGACATCTAGGTTGTTTCCATGTCCTGGCTATTATAAACAGTGCTGCAATGAACATTGGGGTACATGTGTCTCTTTCTATTCTGGTTTCCTCGGTGTGTATGCCCAGCAGTAGGATTGCTGGGTCATAAGGCAGTTCTATTTGCAATTTTTTAAGGAATCTCCACACTGCAAAAGAGACACAGATGTGTAGAGTGGACTTTTGGACTCTGAGGGAGAGGGAGAGGGTGGGATGAGACGGGAGAATGGCATTGAAACATGTATACTATCATGTAAGAAACGAATCACCAGTCTATGTCCGATGCAGGATGGGGCTAGTGTACGGGGATGACCCAGAGAGATGTTATGGGGAGGGAAGTGAGAGGGGGGTTCATGTTTGAGAATGCATGTACACCCGTGGTGGATTCATGTCAATGTATGGCAAAACCAATACAGTATTGTAAAGTAAATAAAGTTAAAATAAAAATTTTTTTAAAAATCAAAAAAAAATATAAAGAATTCTAGGTCCACTCCTTTGATCCCATCATGCACCGCCCCCACCACCCCACCAGCACAACAATCTCACCCATGACCACAGCTTCAATTACAACTATTTTGCAGATGGCCCACACATGTATATTGCTAGTCCAGTAGTGACCACATATTTAATTGCCTTTTGAAATATCTTTTTTAAATATTTCAAAGGCATCTCAAAATCAACTTAACTAATGATCTTTCTCTACTAAACCTGAGCTATTTTTTCAATGAGTGAAGGTTGCCCCCAACCAACCATGCTGTTAGCAACCATAAGCCTAGGAATCATCCAGGATCTTCCCTTCTCTCTTCATCTCCACATATAAACCACCAAAATAGCAAGTTTTTACAAGTAGGGATGACCTGATCAGGCCAACTCAAAATGGTCTTTTCCAACTACTGCAGTGTAAATTGTTGGCATTTGAATTTCCTTCATCAGTATATTTTTGGAAAGCATCACTCATCAACTCTGGGCCATTAATCGTTGGAATTTCAAAACTGGTCAGGCTGAGAAGGGCATCATGCAAGCCAATGATACAACTTCCAGTTAGAGTCTGAGTCCAAATACGAAATTTGGAAAACGCTGATGTCTCAGCTTGAGGACAGTCAGGCAGAGAGAATTCTTTCTCACTTAGCCTTTTGTTCTACTTGGCTACTTTTTTTGTTGTTGTACTTTCTTACTTAGCCATTTGTTCAGTGAATTACATGTCTACCCACACTGGGGAGGACAATCTGCTTTACTCAGTCTATGGATTCAAATGTTAATCTCATCTAGAAATACCCTCAGAGACAGACCAAGAAATAATGTTTAATCAAATTCTAAAGATTCCTTGGTCCAGTCAAGTTGACATATAAAATTAACCATCACATGAGTTAAATTTTGACTTTTTTTTCTTACCTGGCCTTGCCTTGCTAATTCATTGGCTTCTACCCTCATGCCACACCAAGTCTGGGTCTACTAAATGAGTACACACCCTTTCTTTTCCTGATCAGAACAAGGTCTGTCTATTGCCAGAAGCAAAATGTTGTGATAGGATTATTAACCATTCTCCAAAAAGAAAAAAAAAAGTTATTAAAAATGAAGCATTTCTGGAAGTTAATTTTATGGAATGCCAATCCCCTAAGATACACTGGGGAAAAAAAGAAAGGATTTCTTGACAATCAAGTGCTATATCCCTCTATTAGTTTTCTATGTTATATAACATACTACCATAAACTTAGTAGCTTAAAGCAATAGTCATGTATTATCTCACTGTTTCTGTGGGTTAGGAGTCCAAGCAGGTCCTAACTTGTGCTCTCTGCTCAGATTCTCACGGGGGTTCATCATAGTATTGGTTGGGCTGTGTTCTTTTCTGGAGCTCAGGTTCTTCTCCAAGCTTATGCAGTATGAGGCAGAATTCAGTTCCTCTTGGAGACTGCCCTCAGCAACTAGAGAGAGCATCTCTCCATGGGCAACTACACATGGCTGCTTGTTTCTCAAGGTCAGCAGGACAACTTCAGTTCCTTTTAGGGACTTTCTCCTGGTTAAGTCAGGTTCATCTGGGATCATCCCATTTTTTATTAACTTGAAGTCAACAGTTTTGAAAACCTTCCAAGGTTCGCCATACTTTCCAGGTGGTGACACTGGTAAAGAATCCACCCACCAATACAGGAGAAAAGGGTTAGATCCCTAGGTTGGGAAGATCTCCTGGAGGAGGAAATGGCAACTCATTCCAATATTCTTGCTGGGAAAATTCCACGGACAGAGGAACCTGGTGGGCCCATGTAGTCACAGAGAGTCAGACATGACAGAGCACACACACACACACAGAATCATTTGCCATGTAATGTAGCCAAAACATAGGCATGATAGCCCATTAACCTCACCAATCTGACCTTCACTCAAGGGGACAAGATTACACTGCACTCAAATACTCAGGGGTTGGAATCTTGGGGACGACCTTAGAATTCTTCTTTTGACAGCCCAGATCCAGCTTGTGAATTAGCATGTCATGATCTCTGAAAAACCCTAGAGGAAAGAAATCTGGTTGACTTTCTTCCCACCTATTCACCAAATTTATTTGGCCTCAGTGAAAACTATTTTCACATAACACCATCATTGTCCTTGAAATTAGTGTTATGTTTTATCTACGTCTTGGGATATACTGAAACAGGGAAAAAAAAAAAAACTGGACCACAGTCAGTCCAGGATTCAAATTTCCATCCTGTCACTTCCCTGTGTGTCTCCAGCTTGGGCTTGTTCCCTGAACTCACAGTGACTTGCTAAAATGGGTGCAGAAGAGCAGTGTACCTGCTTTTGAAGGCTGAAGACATGTAGGTAGTTTTTGTATTCTTCTTAACTATGAAAATAACAAAAATATGAAAACTTCGGGGTTACTGTCAAAGTTGAATAGGTTAAAATTAATGGAGATGTCAAAAAAGTGTCAAGTACTACTCCTTTTATCAAGCAAACTAATATGGAAAGCTTTGAACCATACAGTGTAAAATATAAACTACCTGATGACTTTGGAACAAGTGCCAAGTTTTTAGTTTGTTTGTTTCTTTGCTTCAAATAAGTTTTATTTTTAATAGATAGAACCTGTAAACAACCTCAGTGTTCATTAACAATTGATGGATAAACAAGTGTATACCATCCATACACAGGGAAATATTACTCAGCGATAAAAAGGTATAATTTATTTATATTCCTAACAATAAATAATCTCAAAACAATTATGCTTACTGACAGAAGGTAGGAAAAAACCTCATAATGTATTACACTTATAACAAATTCTAGAAAATGTAAACTAAACTAATGTGTTATGAAATAAAACAAATCAATAGTTGCATGTAGATTAGGGAAGGACAAGAGGAAGAGATCATTAAGGGACATGAGAAAACTTTTGGGGGTAAGTTCAGTTCAGTCACTCAGTCGTGTCTGACTCTTTGTGACCCCATGAACCGCAGCACACCAGGCCTCCCTGTCCATCACCAACTCCCGGAGTTCACTCAGACTTGCGTCCATGGAATCCGTGATGCCATTCAGCCATCTCATCCTCGGTCGTCCCCTTCTTCTCCTGCCCACAATCCCTCCCAGCATCAAAGTCTTTTCCAGTGAGTCAACTCTTCGCATGAGGTGGCCAAAGTACTGGAGTTTCAGCTTTAGCATCATTCCTTCCAAAGAAATCCCAGGATTGATCTCCTTCAGAATGGACTGGTTGGATCTCCTTGCAGTCCAAGGGACTCTCAAGAGTCTTCTCCAACACCACAGTTCAAAAGCATCAATTCTTCGGCGCTCAGCCTTCTTCACAGTCCAACTCTCACATCCATACATGACTACTGGAAAAACCATAGCCTTGACTAGACGGACCTTAGTAGGCAAAGTAATGTAAGATATATGCATTACCTTCATTGTTGTGATGGCTTTATAGGTACTTACATATGTCAAAATTCAGCACATTGTACAATTTAAGTGTTATTGTTCGGTTGCTAAGTTATGTCCAACTCTTGCAACCTCATGGACTGTAGCACACCAGGCTCCTCTTTGGCCACGTGATTTCCCAGGCAAGAATACTGGAGTGGGTTGCTATTTCCCTCTCAAGGGGATCTTCCCAACTCAGGGATCAAACATGCATCTCCTGCGTGGCAGGCAGATTCTTTACCACTGAGCCACCTGAGAAGCTCCACAATTTAAGTAAGTGCTATTAATTTAATTCTAATTATAAACCAACAAAGATGTTAAGAGATAAAATGGGCCTACATAAAAATCTGGATCTCCCAGTTCTTTGGGAAAATCAACCAATCCTATATATCAACTCAACCATCTCCCACTTTCCATGTCTTGGTAGGGTCAAATCTGCTGCAGAAGCAGCAAAAGGTGGAGAAAATTAAGACCCTGACCACCTAAACACTGGCTGGGTCACAAAACTCATCCAAGACTACAGAGACACTTTCTTCTCTGCCCTAGGCTTCCTGCTTGTGCAGTGATGGCCATAATGTCAACAGCCCAGGAAGATACAGGAATCCAGAAAACCTTTAGATTATTTGTTCTGAGACTGACCTTGGTCACAGGAAAAAAAGAGATCTGTAGGTCCTGAGAATTTCTGTATACCTTTAACCCACAGAGCCATAGTCACATGAAATTTGTGTATGCCCTTCAGAACAGATACATAAATTCTAGTTTTCCACAACCTCCAAACTCTCTACTTCTTAATGTTTTGTACACATTATGTTTTTTTTTTAATCTATGTGCTTTATTAACTGTTTTAAAGTTTCTATTTTTCTCTAAGATACAGTCAAACACACTTTAGGATTTCTAAGTAAAACAACATTTACCAGAGTTAGCTTTACTAAGTGTTAAGGCTTAAAATTTGAGAAAATAGAAAAACAGAATTTATACCTTTAACCCTTAACTTTTGAACATCAGCAAAAATAACATGATATGCATGAGAACAAGAAATATATCAGTTGTGTTTCCCACTTAGCCCTGTATGGCTTATCTACCACTAGATTCTAAACTCCACAGCAGCTATGACTTCTGCTTAGGTCTTAGGAGAAAGCAATCAACAGGGCTGAAGATTATGTGACATATTCCCTGGGAAAAGGGGACTTAGCACATGCTATTTCTAGAAGCACTGAAAGTTGTCATGCCAATTACCCCTTCGTCAAGGTTAGCATAGGGATCATAGGAGATTCTGGCACTGAGGTCGAAAGCTCAGTCTCACAAGTGAAGTGAAGTGAAAGTCACTCAGTCATGTCCAAACTTTATGACCCCATGGACTATACAGTCCATGGAATTTTCCAGGCCAGAGTACTGGAGTGGGTAGCCTTTCCCTTCTCCAGGGGATCTTTCCAGCCCAGAGATCAAACCCAAGTCTCCCACATAGCAGACAGATTCTTTACCAGTTGAGCCACAAGGGAAGCCCAAGAATACTGGAGTGGGTAGCCTGTTCCTTCTCCAGTGGATCTTCCCAACCCAGGAACTGAACCGGGGGCCTTCTGCATTGATGGGAGATTCTTTACCAAATGAGCTATCAGGGAAGCCCTCAGTCTCAAAAGGCTGAACAATTTTTCTTAAGACAAATTAGTCACCATTGCCAATTAGGCAAAATTAGGTTGAGAGCTAATTCATTGGAAGGGCTAGTGAATACTCATTGGAAGGACTGATGCTGAAGCTAAAGTTCCAATACTTTGGCCACCTGATGTGAAGAGCTGATTCATTAGAAAAGACCCAGATGCTTGGAAAGATAGAAGGTGGGAGGAGAAGGGGACAACAGAGGACGAGATAGTTGGATGGCATCACAGACTCAACGGATATGAGTTTGAGCAAGCTCTGAGAGATGCTGAAGGACATAGAAGTCTGGTATGCTGCAGTCCGTGGAATCACAAAGAGTTGGACATGACTGAGCGACTTAACAACAACAAGACTGAGAGCTGTTCTCTGCCATCCTGGTATTTTCTCTGAGACACATAAAGTTTGGGGCTCCCAGAAAAGGTGTTCCTGTCTTCATGCTTGCAAAGACCATTTCTTTTTAAATAATTTTTATTGAAGTATATTTGCTTTACAATATTGTGTTAGTTCCTGCTATACAGCAAAGTGCATCACCTATATGTATACATATACCCTCTCTTTTTTGGATTTCCTTCCCATTTAGGTTACTGCAGAGCACTGAGTATAGAGTTCCCTTCACTATATAGTAGGTTCTCATTAGTTATCCATCGTTTTTCCTTTTTAAAAGAATTTCAATTCAGTTCAGTTCAGTTGCTCAGTCATATCCGACTCTTTGCGACCCCATAAATTGCAGCACGCCAGGCCTCCCTGTCCATCACCAACTCCCGGAGTTCACCCAAACTCATGTGCATCGAGTCGGTGATGCCATCCAGCCATCTCATCCTGGGTCATCCCCTTCTTCTCCTACCCACAATCCCTCCCAGCATCAGAGTCTTTTCCAATGAGTCAACTCTTCGCATAAGGTGGCCAGAGTATTAGAGTTTCAGCCTCAGCATCAGTCCTTCCAATGAATACGCAGGACTGATCTCCTTTAGAATGAACTGGTTGGATCTCCTTGCATTCCAAGGGATTCTCAAGAGTCCTCAACACCACAGTTCAAAAGCACCAATTTTTTGGCGCTCAATTTCTTCACAGTCCAACACTCACATCCATACATGACCACTGGAAAAACCATAGCCATGACTAGACAGACCTTTGTTGGCAAAGTAATGTCTCTGCTTTTGAATATGCTATCTAGGTTGGTCATAACTTTTCTTCCAAGGAGTAAGCATCTTTTAATTTCATGGCTGCAATCACCATCTGCAGTGATTTTGGAGCCCAGAAAAATAAAGTCTGCCACTGTTTCCACTGTTTCCCCATCTCTTTCCCATGAAGTGATTGGACCAGATGCCATGATCTTTGTTTTCTGATTGTTCAGCTTTAAGCCAACTTTTTCACTCTCCACTTTCACTTTCATCAAGAAGCTTTTTGTTCCTCTTCACTTTCTGCCATAAGGGTGGTGTCATCTGCATATCTGAGGTTATTGATATTTCTCCTGGCAATCTTGATTCCAGCTTGTGCTTCTTCCAGCCCAGCGTTTCTCATGATGTACTCTGAATAGAAGTTAAATAAGCAGGGTGACAATATACAGCCTTGATGTACTCCTTTGCCTATTTGGAACCAGTTTGTTGTTCCATGTCCGCTTCTAACTGTTGCTTCCTGACGTGCATATAGGTTTCTCAAGAGGCAGGTCAGGTGGCCTGGTATTCCCATCTCTTTCAGAATTTTCCACAGTTTATTGTGATCCACACAGTCAAAAGCTTTGGCATAGTCAGTAAAGCAGAAATAGATGTTTTTCTGGAACTCTCTTGCTTTTTCCATGATCCAGTAGATGTTGGCAATTTGATCTCTGGTTCCTCTCTGCCTTTCCTAAAACCAGCTTGAACATCTTGAAGTTCATGGTTCACATATTGCTGAAGCCTGGCTTGGAGAATTTTGAGCATCACTTGACTAGTGTGTGAGATGAGTGCTATTGTGCAGTAGTTTGAGCATTCTTTGGCATTGCCTTTCTTTGGGATTGGAATGAAAACGGACCTTTTAAAGTCCTGTGGCCACTGCTGAGTTTTAATAACATTCTATTTAGCCCAATATACAGCAAGCAGGTTTTAACATATAGTCAGCTTAAAGATTATTAGGTGTTTTACATTCTTTCTTTCTCTCTTTTTTTTCAAACTGTCCTGTGGCCACCTCTGAGTTTTAATAACATTCTATTTAGCCCAATATACAGCAAACAGCTTTTAACATATAGTCAGATTAAAGATTATTAGGTGTTTTACATTCTTTCTTTCTTTTTTTTCAAACTGTCTTGAAAATCCAGTGTGCATTTTTTGCTTGTAGCACACCTTAGCTTATTTCAAGTGCTCAATAGTTATTTGTGCCTAGTGCCTTGTTGTTGTTGTTTAGTCACTAAGTTGTCCCACTCTTTTGTGACACCATGGACTGTAGCCTGCCAGGATCCTCTATGATATTTCTCAGACAAGAATACTGGAGTGGGTTGCTGTTTCCTTCTCCAACTGCTAAGTTTTAGAGACAAAGTGTTTGACATTTAGGCTAACTTGTTGGACAGGGTCTGTATGCAAAACTAAATAGGATTAATTATTAAGGAACAAACTGAAAAAGCTTGTGGGTAAAATTTAAACACTATAATGATTGTGTGCCCTTTAGCCCAAAGTTTATCCTTTCTAAGTTTCAGTGTATTTATCTAAAAATGGGTATAATAATAGCATCTGTATCATAGACATATTATAAGGGCTTCCCTTGTGGCTCAGCTCGTAAAGAATCCACCTGCAATGCAGGAGACCTGGTTTGATCAATGGGTTGGGAAGATCCCCTGGAGAAGAAAGACTACCCACTCCAGTATTCCGGCCTGGAGAATTCCATGGACTATGCAGTCCATGGGGCCACAAAGTGATGGACACTACTGAGAGACTTTTATCATCACCATCAAAGGCTTCCTAGGGGCACTGGTGTTAAAGAACCCATCAGCCAATGCAGGTTAGGCTTAAGAGACATTAGTTTGGTCGCTGAGTTGGGAAGATCCCCTGAAGAAGGGAATGGCAATCCATGCCAGAATTCTTGCCTGGAGAATCCCATGGCCAGAGAAACCTGGCGGGCTACAGTCCATAGGGTCACAGAGAGTTGGACACTACTGAAGCAACCTAAGAAATAGATAAAAATAGAGTGGTGTGTTTCACTTCAGTGTGAAGTTAACTATTGTATAAGCTTAAATTATCATTTGATCTCAACTCTTGTATTGTGCTTTTAAATCCTTGAGTGAAAATATGGTCCTGAATTCTGAAACACCCAGAAAACTTCAGATTGAAGTTCATGTTGGACCTTTTATTAAAAGGAAAAGAAAAACAGCATGCTTATATTATTCAATGTCATTAGTCATTAATAGGGGGGAGAAAAAATGCACAGAATATATTGAAGAAGGAATTCATAGGGCCTGGACTCCATCTTAGGCCTGTTCATGCTGATCATGCTCAGCCAACTTTCCAATGGACTCTGAACTCTGTGTTTAGTGCCTATGAAAACAAAAACAGAAGGATAAAACCCCCTCCAGACAGGGGAACCTTGAAGATCATATCTAGATTACTCATTGCCTAAGAGAAAACATACACTAATCACCCCTTCCTCCAGAGAGGCCATAAATTTTTCTGTATCTATTGGAGTGTAACCTCAGTTCAGTTCAGTTCAGTCGCTCAGTCGTGTCTGACTCTTTGTGACCCCATGAGTCGCAGCACGCCAGGCCTCCCTGTCCATCACCATCTCCCGGAGTTCACTCAGACTCACGTCCAGCAAGTCTGTGATGCCATCCAGCCATCTCATCTTCGGTCGTCCCCTTCTCCTGCCCCCAATCCCTCCCAGCACCGGAGTCTTTTCCAATGAGTCAACTCTTCGTATGAGGTGGCCAAAGTACTGGAGCTTCAGCTTTAGCACCATTCCTTCCAAAGAAATCCCAGGGTTGATCTCCTTTCAGAATGGACTGGTTGGATCTCTTTGCAGTCCAAGGGACAGGTTTATTATTGGCTAATTGTTTGACTGTGTGAGCACATGAGCACATAGCACGTGAATGATGGGGTTACTGGGATTGTATTTTCCTTGGTTTATGTAAGTCTCAAGGAATTTGGAGTGGTGGGTTTCAGACATGTACACATGGGGTATAAAAGATTTTCACAAATGCTGGTCGGGGTCCTTGACTAAGAGGAGACTCTGCCTTGGGCCCGCTGGTGTAATAAACTGCACTCCATTATCTGCATTGTCCTTCTGAGTGAGTTTGTTTCCTGGAATGCGTGGCTACAACAATATTACTCATAAACAAAATTCTTCCTAAAAGGAATCCTCTGCAACACATCCCATGAGGCATCTGCACATCTTTAGGGACACAAAACAATTTATTGAAACTTCTGTACAAAGTGAAACTCGTATTTGGAGCAATGCATTAAAAACCTACAGATCATTTATTCATGCTCTTCGCTGAAGGAATTGCAGACATCACTTCTATTACTCAAATGCTCCTTTAGTGATTAAAATTCCTTCTTTCTGGCATATGGATGGAAAAGAAAGAAAGGCAAGTGAATAAGAAATGAAACCCTCTCTGATACTGATAGATAAATTGCATATATTTAAGAACAAGGAATGTAGTATATGCTTGTTGTAGTATTAAAAAATAAAATATATTGGGAACTCCTTGAATTTCCTTCCCAGTAATGAGTGGCAAGGATGAAAATGTCATTTACAACAATTTCATCTGCGTACCATCAGTGAGGCCAGAGTGGATAGTTGAAATAGATGTCAATAGGGTATTATTTTGGTATTACTTCTGCAAGCACAACTAGGAAAGTTAATGTCATTTTAAACTGCATGTCAACACTTCAAAAGAATCACAACAAATAAAGGAAAAATATCTTTGCAATTTAACTAGTTTTTCCTGGAGCTATCTTTTTCAGGTATTATCAAACATATAAGAAAAAGATGCTGGCATTTCCTAGGTCCACTAGGTAAGCTTGTATTAATTGTGCACACAACAACACCAAAGGGGCTGGCTTCAGAGTTGCAACAGAATATAAAACATATAATTGAGAGTAACTCAGAGTTGGGTAGAACCTGACTTTGCCACTTAATACTCAATTTCTTTATTAGTCAAATGGGAATAAAAATACCTAACTTTACATTAATTATGGGAATTGAATAGGTTAATGTATAGGAAACACTTAACCCAATATGTAGCAGATGTGCAACAGTGGTCGTTATTACAACTTTTCTAGTTAATGTCTGTCTTTGGCTTTCCCAACAGCAGCCTCTTAGACAAGTATTTGGGTGCAAGAAGTTTATTTAAGAAAGCACAGGGGGAGAGGAATTGGAAAGGGAGACAGAGAAGGGAAGAAAGACATTAGCAGGTGATTTGTTGACCAAGTGGCTGGTAGGGGTAACGGGCTCAATTCTTCAGGGGAACCGTAAGAGATCAAAGCAGAACAGCTTCAGTATTATCCCCACCTAAGAGGTGAGAAAGCTAGGGTATTTATCCTATTACTGGTTGAGAATTGTTTCTGGAGACATTAACCTTCTTGCCCTTCTGGCCTGGCCTGCATGCTAGACCAGTCTGTTCCCAAAAGCAAATGACCATAGGCAGAAAGAATCTAAGGGATTTCAGTAACTGGCCTTTCAAGTACAGAAGTGCGCACACAGGGGATATGGGTAGAGCTCCAGCAGGATCTGCTGTATTCTTCTTAACCCAGACTTTATTAATCTCCTTAACTCCTTTATGATGATCCTACTTTATGATGTTATTATAATATAGGTAAAATCTTTCAAACTATATTCTTAGGCATCTGCTCATCTGGAAACTGTAGGCTGACAAGATTAGAGTGTCAACCCTCTGGCTGATTGGACTTAGAAATTTGAACTTGGACAACCAGATTTTATAACAGGGTTGGTTTGGTAGACACTCTCACAGAATTTACTATTGGAGAGACTGAACATACACAAGTAAAAAATGTAAATTTAGAAATTTAAGGTACCAAAGTAGATAGTAGGTGCGGTATAATTTTCTAAGTGAGATGTGAGGTTTTGTCACTGGGAAAGCTGCTGAAATTCCTAATGCTTTCATCTGGTATCATTTCCCATTTCACTTTGAAACTTCAAGCGATCTAGATAGGGCACACACTTACTTAGTGCTGACTTCTTAAACTATCACCTGCGCAGCTCAGTAGTGAAATGATACATGATTTTGTGAAATGGAGTAAAAATGGCCAAAGACTGGACATGTGCTAGGAAACAGAATTATTCTTTCATTATTTTTAAGAGGAAAAAGAGCAGGAAATGGGCTATTTCCCAATTGTGGCATAAAGAACGCATCAAAGCTGGAGGCAAGACTTTTAAGTGAGAGTTTAAAACTGGAAAACATCTTTTGAATATGTAAATTTTGCTAATTAAAGTGAATAACAAGCAATTACTGAGTGTCAAATTTGTGTTCTTAGAAAGATGGGGAGGGTGAAAACAGCACAGAGTTTGCTGAGGGAAAAATCTGAGATCTAAGCTCCACTACTTATGAGCTAAGTGATCAGGTATCTTAGTTCATCTCTCTGAGCCTAAATATCTCTTTTGTAAAAAAGAGTACAGGAAGATTTACCCCACAGTATAGTGAAAAGAATATGAAATACAAATGTAATATGATACATAAAAGTGCTAAAATCCATCAGCTGGTGAACAGATAGACAAATTGTGGTACCCCTATACAACAGGGAGTTACTCAGCAATAAAAATGAATGAACTAGTGAGTGATGCACAAAACAACATGGATTAATCTCAGCTAAGTCAAAAAGCAGAGTATATATTGAAGGATTTCATTTATATAACATTCTAGAAAATGCAAAGTAATCTATAGTGACAGAATGCACTTAAGCAATTGCTTGAGGATGGAGGAGCCAGAAAAGGGAGAAAGTGATGGGTAAGAAAGAGAAACTTCTGCAGTGATGAAGATGTTCATCATCTTGATTGCTATAATTGTTGAATGGATGTATACATATGTCAACATTTCTCAAAGTTATACTTTAAATATGTGCCCTTTATTGTCTTATAATTATACTTCAATGAAGCTGTTAACAAAAACTGTTAGTGACACAGAAGATTCTCAATAAATGTAATTTTCCTTCTCTGAATGTGTGTTTGGGCTTCCATCATAGCTCAGTCAGTAAAGAATCTGTCTGCGGTGCAGAAGACCCGGGTTTAATCCCTGGGTGAGGAAGATCCCCTGGAGAAGGGAATGGCAACCCACTCCAGTATTCTTGTCTAGAGAATTCCATGGACAGAGGTAATCAATCATAGAGAACCAATACTTTGGCCACTCAGGGATAACTTGTGCAGGAAACACCAGTGCTGTGTGCCCAGCCCCCAACTTCCCTGGGCTATGCTGCAAAAGGCTGGTACCTGCAACTTTCCTCAGAGGCTTGCATTTGGGCTGCTAGAGCTGCCTCACTTCCAGAGAGCGAGAGCTGAAAGTGCCTAGGAGATTATACCTTCTCAGGGCAACCTGTAGCTAACTAACTGGTACATAGGTGACAAGCCCAGCTTTGCTGCTTCCACACAGCGACAAACTTTGACAAGCAATTTATGGTCCAGAGCTCCCTGTTGGATCAGAAGGAGGCTGGCACTTCATCTGATATTGCAGCTTTGGCAGACTCTTTTCCTTCCTTTACCCTGTTTCCCCCATTTGCTTACCATTTTCCACAGGGAGAATTTCTTGGATAAAACCACTTGTACTTGAATCCAAACTAAAATATCATGGCAGCCCTTTCTGGCCACAGAGATGCCAAGAAATGGAAGTGGGACCCCAGAAGGCCTCATCAGAATCTTTCAGATATTCTTTTAGAACTTGAGTTAGGGAATGAGGACTCTCTTTCCTCTATAATCCAGAGGCAGTAAGGATGTGATATGGAAGCTCCTGTTACCCACTTCTTCATCTTGTGAAAAATGATTTTAAAAGCCAAAGTGAGAGAAACTCAAGCCATGATGATGATGATGATAGAGACAGAGAGAGACTCCTGTGCTAAGTTGCTTCAGTTGTGTCTGACTCTTTGCAACCCCATGGACCACAGCCTGCCAGGTTCCTCTGTCCATGGAATTTTCCCAGCAACAATACTAGAATGGGTTGCCATGCCCTTCTCCAGGGGATTTCCTGACTTGTATTTCTTATGTCTCCTGCATTGGTAGGCGGGTTCTTTACCACTAGCCCTACCTGAGAAGCTCCTTCTCATGATATTTAGGTCCAAACAGTTATATTTCAGAATACTCTTTTCCCTCTGGAGTGTTTTATGTTGGCCAATAAATGAGTCTGGTTTAAGATTTGTCACTTGTAATAGAAGAAGTCTTGATCAAAATTTCTGGTTAAGCAATGGAACTAGGGCTTTCTGCCCTTGCCATGTGAAATGCACAGGTTAGAACAAACTGGATCAAACAGGTGGGCTACTCTTATCCAGTAAGGCAATAAAAATGTATTGTGTTCAAATTTTGCCTTTCAGAATTAGAGTTCAAATAGATTTCACATTTTTCCTGCTCTGGTAAAGAAATACAACTTGTATTCTGAGGTATAATCAAATACTTTGACAATATTTTTCATATTTCATGTCAGTTGTTTTTAATAATTCAAACTGATTCTCTTTAGAATGCAAAATTCTTCCTTTGCACAGATTGATGATATAAAGTCACTAAGGGGGAATATGGAGGCTGATTTTAGGTTTGTTCCATTAAAAATTATACTTTTCCCTGAGATACTGTATGATAACATAAAAACCCATTTACCAAAGAAGAAAAAAAAAATGATCCTAATTGCACAGACTAACAGTAATAGTATAAAAATGACTTCCTGGGAAAGTTTAGCTCACAAATGCTCTGAACCTTTACTAAATCAAATGAATAACAGGACCATCAGATGCTTGGAGAACTTTCAAATTGTAATTTTCTATTTTGTGCAGAATATTGAAATAGTACTTACTTGGCTTGGCTAAAATCAGACTAATGACTTGAGAGTTACTATTTTAATTCATTTAATGATTGCTTGATGACTTAAAAAGTTTTTGCCTCCCTTTTGCTATGGCTTTTTAATGAAATTAATCTATGAAATGATTAGATTTATAAAATGAAAGTTTTGTGCAATAATCTCTGTTGCTCTCAGTTTGATAGTTGGAAAATTGGTGGAAGAGGAGATGTATCTAGGATTATGAATGTCCATAGGGGAAATGACAATATTATATTGTATTAAGCAATACAATAAGTATTGCATTTCTGCTCTAAGAATAAGTATTTATATCAGTGGTACAAATATTTATACTACAGGAGATTTTGCTCCCTCTCCTCCTCCATTAATACCCCACTCATCTCAAGGACATTTGGCAATATACAGTAACAGATTTGATTGTCACTATCAGTCATTTGCTACTAGCATCTAGCAAGTAGAGGCTAATCTTGCTAATAATACAATGCACATCCTAAAAATGTTAATAGTATTTTAAGATCCTCTAACTTATACGCTTGCTACCAAACATTTTTTCTTTCACTGCTTCTGAGTTGTACACTGCAGTGGTTAAGTGGTTAACGCTTGGAGATGATCTGTGTTCATTGTAAAACATCTGGATTGGACTCTGGATTCAAAAGTCAGCCCTGCCCCCTTGTAGCCATATAACCTGAGGCAGATCCATATAACCTGCCCCTATGTCTTTTTTTCTAATCTGTAATAGAGGAATAGCATTCATCTCACAGAGCTATTTTGAGAAATGACACAGGTGGACACTCTTAGTAAATGTGCTTAACACACTGATTGCACATATTGTAGATCCAACTCAACTATTGTTTTTATTACTATGAGAAGAACTTGGGTGGGGGTATGGGGGATGAAGCAAGGTATTTTGTTTGATCTGCTTTGAAGAAGCCATTTTGGCAATACAGATATTCTGATATAACCTAAAATATAAGACACTAGAATTTCATTTTAAAATTATTGCATAACTTCTACCACAGACACCCTTAATCCATTTAGGATTGAAGAATGGACTATTCTCTCCCTTCTCCCTAAGTCTGAAACATCTTGTCCACCTGTTGTTTTCAACCTACCCCCATCCCTATTTTGAACCTCAGTTCAGTTAAGTTCTGTCACTCAGTCGTGTCTGACTCCGCAACCCCATGGACTGCAGCACGCCAGGCTTCCCCCCACTTCACCAACTCCTGGAGCTTGCTCAGACTCATATCCATTGAGTCGGTGATGCCATCCAACCATCTCATCCTCTGTCATCCCCTTTTGCTCCTGTCTTCAATCTTTCCTGGCATCAGGGTCTTTTCCAAGGAGTCAGTTCTTTGCGTCAGGTGGCCGAAGTATTGGAGTTTCAGCTTCAACATCAGAGGATCAGATGGTTAGATGGCATCACTGACTCATTTGGGCTTTCTTACTTTGTCTTCTAAAGGAAACCAGATTTTCCACCCATGACAGTAGATGCTGTGGGAAGATGATGCTGTCGAAAGGACTTAGGAATGCAACTGAGAAGAGCTGGGTGCTTCAGGCTCAGGTTGTGAAGGATGGCATTCTGGACAGGACAAAAGCTATGACTAAGTATGCCAGGGCAGAATTTATAAGGCCTTTCCTGAGGACAAAGAGTTAATATCCAACTCTGGCTGAACGAACCCCTCATGAGGGAAGCCACTGGGGAGACAGTTAGAAACAGGTATTTAAACCAGTGGTTCAATAGCCTTAAGCACTGACTGGAAGAATTTAGATTTAATTTATAGTGATGGGAAGTATCAAATGATTTAAAATAGGACATATAAGTGACAAGATGAAAAGGATCTTTTGGGTCCTTTAAAAATATATTTAGTATTTTTTTACTATAATATGCATTAATTATGATAAATTTAGATAAAAATAAAGAAAAATCACCCCAATCCTACTTTCTAGATTTCAAATTATTTATGGTTATATACGTGCTTCCTGGGTGGCTAAGTGGTAAAAAATCCACCTGTAATGCAGGAGACACAAGAAATTTGGGTTTGATCCCTGGGTCGGAAAGATACCCTGGAGGGCACAGCAACCCACTCCAGTATTCTTGCCAGGAAAATCCCAATTAGATAGTGTACACCTGGAGTAGTCAGTAGGGCAGCCATTAGCTATGAGTAGCTATTCAAAATTAAATATAAATTAATTAAAATAAATTTAAATGAAGAATTTTCTTAGTTCCACTAGTCACATTTAAGTCCTCAAAAGCCATACATGACTGATGGCTATAATACCAGACAGCCCAGATAAAGAACTTTTCCCTCACTGCAAAAAGATTTATTGGATAGTGCTGGCATAGATTCAGTCCCAGATTGATTGAGATTGGCCTCCTCCTAATTATTATCTCAGGCAACTTACTCTCTTCCATGAGACTCAGTTTGCAAATCTGTAAAATAAGGCTGTGGTGGGGACTGAGTTCTGTAAGGCTTGGAGAAAGCACATACCTATTCAATAAAAGTTGGGAACAAGAGAGAGGTTGGGGAGAGGTGGATCTTGACGGCATCTAAGAACTCTGAAGAACAGTGAAGAAACCCACTAGTGTTCTGTGTGACACTGGGCAGGTTCTTTCCCTTTATGGGCCTCAACTTCCATTCTTGTTAGAAGGTATTGGTAGATTTCTAGATATTTTTGAATCTTTGAATTTTCTTTTTAGGGTGATTTTTTCACTGGTTTCATCTTCATTTTGTTATCCATCTAGCCAGGATTGGTTGAGTACCTCCTGTCTTCCAGGCACTGTACTGGTTGCAGGGTCGTAAGAGCAAGGAAGACATAGTCCCTATCATTGTGGATTTTTAGATTTATAGCAGAAACTAACACAACATTGTACAACAATTATACTCCAATAGAAAGAAAGAAAGAAGCAGACAGGAAACAATTGGGGTAATTGTCTAGTGATAACCACCAAGATGACTCCCAGCCTTGCCTTCAGGGAAGCTTCCTGAAGGGGATGGTGACTGAAAGAGGAGGGATGAGATAGCCAAAGTCTGGTGGACTATAGGGAAGAGTCGTTTCTGGCAAAGGGAACAACATGGAACCTTCTCTTGGCATTTCATTCCATACTGTTTGATCTCATGTAGTAATTAGATTTCAGAGAGGTAGGGAAAGGTTAAGGAACATACTAGAAGTGGGGTAAGAAATGGAAAAGAAAATGAGTGAGAAAGAAAATTGGATGACTGCTTTTTTCTCTAGCCTACTCCAAGTCCCACTTTCTGGGTCAGTGCTTCTCCAGTCATGGTAACTGGATCACCAACAATACAGATGGTGGGGTGGGAGAGGTACTTATACAAATACAGAAGGGCTTACTAAATCAGAACATATGGAGGATATGGTCCCAAGGATATAAAACAAACAAACAAACTAAACCAAAATGGGATTCTATTAACTCTGCTGTGACTGCTTATTTCCCAACAAAGCAGGGCATTTGAAATGGAATGTCTTTAATTTTAATTTTGTTATTTAAATAAAGGATATGTTGATAATAGTGAAAGTGCTAAATTCCACAGCTCCCAAAGGCAGTGGGAATGCAGATATTGTTTCTGAGGAGAATTTCTTTCCCACAATCTGGTGCCATTTTTCTCTTTCAGTACATGTTTCTTCATTATTCTTTGTATAAATGTTCCTCACTTCATCCATTTCCTAATTTCCTGACCAGTAGAATGACATTGCCTTTGTTTCTATCCTTATATCTTATTCTCCACAGCTTTTCAAGTGACCTTCTCCCCGAATGCTCCTTCTCTGGGTTTCTAGTCCTTACTCTTCCTTCTTTTTCATCTTAACTTTGATCTGTTACTATAGCTCAACCTTGCCTCCCCCAAATTTTCTCCAGGATACAGTGAGAATTTCTCTTCAGTTCACTGCAGTTTTGTCAAAGAAGACACATTTAGTTTCAAATCCCTTTTCTTCTGTGCACCTTATCATTTAAATAAGCTGCTCAGAAATGCCATCAAAATTAATCATTTTAATGCATTATTGAAGAGGGAAAAAAATAACTTCAGCACAATGGCATTTCTTTCTGTGCCATTGGCAAATAACAAAATCGAAGCATTGGTTAAAATGGCTGTCACGAACAGCAACAGAGATATTACCTATGTACATAATGAAAGGCCAAAGTTTCTTTGTCTGTGAATTCAAGAAATCTGTTATCCATTAAAGAAGAAATAACCAAACAAAATCCACAAATGCCTTTTGTTTCATCATAATAGTGATTTTCATTCCTGACAGGGAGCAGCATGAACTCAAACACATTATTCATGGAAATTAGGGTTGTTTTGTAAAAAATTCTATTCAGTTCTACTGGTTATAATGAGTTTGTATTTGTCAAGTGATTTTTATGCTTAAATGAAAAGGTAATGATAAACAACACTGGAACTGCTGGATGCATGATCCCTGTGCTAGGTTTCCTGACGTGCCTCTTTGGCAAATCGGTGCCCTACGAGTAATCACTGTGGATATGAAAATGAGCACATTATTTCACTGTTAACATGCATTGCTAAGATTAAGAGAGGGTGTGTGGGCCTACTGATGTTTTTATTTGCCTTCCTGGAACAATTAACTCAATAAGAAATAGTGTAGGCCATTTGTTCTAAATCCAAAGTTTGATCTATGAGTTTTGGAACTTAATATTTCCAGTGTGTGCAAAGTTTATGAGAAGTGCTACATTGTTGAAATAAGATGCTGTCATACTTGGCCTTCATTTTACTAATGGGGAAACAGGCTCACAGACGTAAATAGTTAACTAACAAACATGAAAAAGGATTTCTTAGTCAAGTAAAGAAAGCCTGGTGGTTAACACCCACTGGGAACTCCAGTGCTTGATAATGCACTTGTTATGGGGAAGAACCTTTTGTATTTTATCAATATTCTAAGTTAGTTACTAACGGGATGTTGTCTATAAGCTTGTTATACATAATGACCAATCTCTGGGAACCCTGCCTCCCGAGTAATGAGCATCAAGCTAAAATACTTTTGTTCAGCTCAGGAAACATCCTGACCAGGTTCAACCGGTAAATGATGGCAAGGAGGAAGAAATTAACAAATCCCCTCCGGAAGCTGACCAGAACCAGGGAATGCTTGACATTACTTCTTCCCCTTTTAGTAAAAGAAGCCTGAATTCTAACTCGCACAAGATGATTCTTTGAGGCATGAGTTCATTATATTGTCAGTTTGCTGGCTTTCCAAATAAAGTCACTATTCTTTGCCCTGATAGTTTGTCTCTCGATTTATTGGCCTGTTGTGTTTGTGTGGTGAGTAGTACGAGCTTGGACTCAGTAACACACTGGCAAACTACATACTATAACCCCTTTTTCACATATAAAGGATTGAGACTAGAAATAACTGCCCCTGGGTCAGAACTTTTAAATTACAGAGACAAAAGCTGAACTCAGCTTGTCTAATGTCTACCTCTGTGTTTCAATCTGATACCAGACAGCATGGAATGCTTTTGGTAGTGCTACTGCCTATGGCCACAGTTACTACTCAAACAGTTCACAATTGCAAAATTGATCGAAAAAAGAATAGAATCACTGTTTATTCACCCTTAGCCAATGGTTCCATGCATCAGGGCTGACCTAGGCCCCTGGTAGAAAAGATAGGTCTTGCACCCACATGTCAAGAATCTCTGAGAGCAGCATTTAGTCCTCACCTCCATCTACGATTCATAGGATTTTCAGTCTACACCAGGAACTCAATGGAAGAAGGCAGGGTAAGCTGTCTCTTGATTCACTGGGAAAGTTCTTGAGTGTTTACCACTATGGTTTGATTTGTTTGCTGCTTTTCTTTTTTTCTAGTTTTTGAACTAAAGAAACTTTTGAGAAAATTATTTACAAATGGAGATCTCAGACTCTATCCTAAATGATTTAGTAGGTCTAGAGTGGTGCCTAGGAATCTGTATTTTCCAAGCTCTCGAAATGTAAAGGTTCCCTGACCCCTATCCTTCACCCACTTCCAGGAGGCAACCACTTCAGACTCTTAATAGTTTCATCTGGCATGTACATACCTCTGCCCTTGTCCAGTGCTATCAAGGTAAGTTACAAAGTGTCAGGGGTCTTATAACCCATATCTCAGATTGACTCTGGTGTTTCACATTAGATATCAAATAAATATTTATTAAGAACTTAGAGGAAGAAACATAACATTTTTTTTTTTTTTAGTTTCAAACATGTGGTTAGACTTTACTGTTTAATGCATTAATAAAGAAGGACATTTACTATATTAACATTGTGTTTTTTAACACTTTGATAACTATTCTAAATGTAACTGGTTTCTTTTATCATTCCAGGCACTTTATTTTATGTATTCAAAAGCATTATTTTGAAAAGGGGTCATGGGCTTTTCACCAGGCTGCTAAAGGTGTCCATGGGCCCTGGTTACATACACACACCCACCCACACACATACACACACTGATCCTTGATCCTCGTTGAGAGTGGGGGCAGCCTTTCCCTGGAACCAGAGCCCCTGCCAGGTCTGGGCAGCCCAATTCTCTGAGCATGTTGAGGAAAGTAAACCACTCCTGACACATGACAAAGATACTGCTTTAAAAAATATAACATTTATTAAGACCCTACTATGTGAAAGGTCTTTACACACATCTTATTGAATACTTACTATTGCTGTATGATGCAGGTAGTTCCTCAGATCACAGATTCATAGAAGACAGATATGGGATTTGAACCCAATCCAGTTTCACAGAAAACCCAGTGCTCATCTCAGTAAAGCACAGTGTAGAACTCTGGTGGAATCCTTTACCTCAAAGAGCTTCCTATTTGGGAAATAAAAAGGGTAGAAGATAGGGAGAAGTCTTAGGAGGTACTCTAAAGTGTAAGTCATCCTACATGTGTTTATTTCAAACTTTCTCTAATCCTGGCCTAATGCTAAGCACTGGAGATATCATATGAAGGCCTTTTTTTGCTCTATATTCCCCAAACTCTTGGCTGCAGAGATGGCAGAATGAGAGAATCTGGATGAAGACACTGAAAAATTGCAGATGCAAGACTTGAGCTCCAGAGCTAACGACTAGCCAGTCTTCCAACTGAAACAGGAAAACTCATATGATGCTACCCAGCCCAAATAATCAATAGTAGATAATGAAGCAAAGATTGCCACATGTACTTGAATGGTAATCAGAAAGCTTCTGCCCACTCTATTTCCAAAAACTCTACCCCTATAGAAAAAATTTCTATCCTAATAGAACACTCCTCAAAGACTGTCTAAATAGGTTCACCTTTCTCTTTATAAAGTGTACTCTTTTTTTCAAACCCTTTCAAGTCTCAGCTGGAAAGAAAGTGATAGTAGCCAACTCCTTTGCCATAGACTGTCTGAATAAGCAGACTTTGATGAATTCTACAGGTGGTCTACTTCCTTCTGTCAACATGTTCAAAGCTCTCACCAAGTTTAAACATTCAGTCTGCAAACATTAATAAGAGTCTTCTCTCCATATTGACTAGATGGTAGAACCCAATATGAGTAACAAGGATGAAGTGGGAACTCAGATCGACTCATGTTAAGAGGAGGGTATGGTCAGCTTTGGGTCACGCTCCCAAGCTGTGACCCTGGGCAAGTTACATTTCTTTCATACAGTTACCCCTCTGGTACAATGAGAATAATAGCATCATCCTTTACAGGGTTCTTGTGAGGATTAAATGACCCATATTCAGAGGCAGCTGAACTGAGTACATGTAAAGGAATGAACATAGGTTTGACAGTGAAAAAAAGAGACCTGTGAGTTGATACTGATACAAGTGAAAACAAGAATAAATAAAGAGGGATTTCCCTGTCGAAACAGTGGTTGGGAATCCACCTTCCAGTGGGGCAACTAAGCCCCAATCAGGAAGACCATGAGATCTGGAGCCTGCCCTCCACAAAGGAAAGATCTTGTATGCCGCAACTAAGATCTCAAGTGTGCCAACACCCCACAGAGCAAAAACTAAATATTAAAAAGAAGAATAAACAAACGTGGGGGACAGTAAAGCTCTTCTGAGTAGAACATAAACTATAGAAAATGTAGAAAGGAATGGAACCAGACAATCATGATTTTGCAACCATCACAGTAAAAACTGATATAAGAAATAATCATCAATGGATAAGAAATCTAGCCAGTAAAACTATGATTAAGAATGGGCTATAAAGCTACATATCTATATCTATGAAAAATGGGGATTGAGGAAAAATGTAAACAAGTGCTATCAATAAATCTGCATAAAAGATATTTGGGGGTTTTGGGATAATATTCTTACAACTTTTCTGTAGATTTTTTTTTGGGGGGGTCAAAAAAAAAAAAAGATAGTTCAGTTGGTAAAGAATCTGCCTGCAATGCAGGAGACCCCAGTTGGATTCCTGGGTTGGGAAGATCCCCTGGAGAAGGGAAAGGCTACCCATCCCAATATTCTGGCCTAGAGAATTCCATGGACTGTATAGTCCATGGGGTCACTGTGTGACTTTCACTTTTAAAGAAAACTAGCAGAAATAGTTGCTCAGTTCTGTTAAATTTGTACCTTTTCTCATGATCATAGGCTCAAGAATAAAGTAAGGTTAAAAATTCGAAATGACACTGTATAAGGTTGGGAGAAGAAAGCATGAGTTTGAAACTCTTTCAATCCTTATCAGATCTGTGACCCTCAATAAGCCAGGAAACCTTGTGTCTCAGTTTTTTCTTCTGCAATATG
>SJYQ01026611.1:0-34289 GCA_006410935.1 Redunca redunca
CCATTGTTTCCCCATCTATTTGCCGTGAAGTAATGGGACCAGATGCCATGATCTTCATTTTTGGAATGTTGAATTTTAAGCCAGCTTTTTCACTCTCCTCTTTTACCTTCATCAAGAGGCTCTTTAGTTCCTCTTTGCTTTCTGCTATAAGGGTGGTATCATCTGCATATCTGAGGTTATTGATATTTCTCTCTGCAATCTTGATTCCAGCTTGTGCGTCATCCAGTCTGGCATTTCACATGATGTACTCTGCATATAAGTTAAATAAGCAAGGTGACTATATACAGCCTTGACATACTCCTTTCCCAATTTGGAACCAGTTTGTTGTTCCATGTCCAGTTCTAACTGTTGCTTCTTGCCCTGCATACAGATTTCTCAAGGGGTAGGTAAGGTAGTCTCATATTCCCATCTCTTTCAGAATTATCCACAGTTTGTTGTGATCCACACAGTCAAAGGCTTTAGTGTAGTCAATGAAACAGACTTGGGAGGCTCAGTGTGTGGCATAAGTCCTCTTGGAGAAGGTCATCATTAGCCCCACCAAAGAGCCACCAAGCAGACGACCCACAAACTGGAGAACAATTATACCAAAGAAGTTCTTGCACTGTTGCAAAAGTTCTAGGGCCCACCACAGATTCCCCAACTTGGGGATCTGGCAGAAGGACTGAGAACCCCCAGGGAATTTGACTTTGAAGATCACTGTGATTTGATTACAGAATTTCTACAGGACTGGGGAAATAGACTCTTGGAGGGAACAAACAAAACCTTGTGTACACCAGGACCCAGGAGAAAGGAATAAGGACCCCATAAGCAACTGCCAGAGTTGACTGTGAGTGTCCAGGAGTCTCTGGCGGAATGGCCTGCTGCGCAGTCAAGGGCACTGAATACAACAGTCCTGGAAGCTGCAGCATGCTGGCATAAGTCCTTTTGGCCTTAGGCCAAACTAAAGGGAGGAAACACTGCCCCACCCATCAACAGCAAATTGGATTAAAGATTACTGAGCATGGTCCCACCCATCAGAGCAAGACCCAGATTCCCCAACAGCCAGTCCCTCCCATCAGGCAGCTTCCACAAGCCTCTTATCCTTATCCATCAGAGGGCAGACAGAAAACCACAGCACAGAAAGCTAAATAAACTGATCACATGGATCATAGCCTTATCTAACTCAATGAAAGTATGAGCCATGACATGTATGCCACTGCATGTCAAGATAGATGGTTATGCTGGAGAGTTCTGACAAAACATGGTCCACTGGAGAAGGGAATGCAAATCATTTCAGCATTCTTGCCTTGAGAACCCCATGAACAGTATGAAAAGGCAAAAAGATTCAACTATACATATGGAAAAAAACAGATGTGTTCCTAAAAATTGACTAAGAAATTAAATTTTTAAAGGGAATCCTCCTACAGAGTTGGTGGGAATGTAAATTGGTACAGCCACTATGGAAAACAGTATGGAGGTTCCTCAGAAAACTAAAAATAGAATCACCAGATGATCCGGCAATCCTACTCCTGGGCATATATTCAGACAAAACTATAATCCAAAAAGATACATGTAGCACTCTGTTCGTAGCAGCACTATTCATAATAGCCAAGACAAGGAAACAACCTAAACATCTATCAGCAGGTGCATAGATAAAGAAGATGTGGTACATATATGATAGAATACTACTCAGTCATAAAAAAGAATGGAACAATGTCATTTGCAGCAACACCTAGAGATTATCTAAGTGAAGAAATTCAGAAAGAGAGAGACAAACATGACACAATATCACTTATATGTGGAATCTAATATACCACACAAATGAACTTATCTACAAAACAGACTCACAGACATTGAGACTTGTGGTTGCTAAGGACAAGGGGATGTGGAAGAGTGATAGACTGGGAGTTTGGGGATCAGTAGATGCAAACCATTATATATAGAATGGATAAACAAGGTCTTGTGTATAACACAAGGAACTATATTCATTATTCTGTGATAAACCATAATGAAAAAGAATATGAAAAAGATTGTATATATGTACATATATACATGTATATACACGTATATATGTACATATGTATGCATGTATGTATATGTATATATGTACATTGTGTGCATTGTGTATATACATATGTAAATACATACATATTATGTATGTAAATCACTTTGCTGTATAGCAGAAATTAACAGAAGATTGTAAATCAACTCTACTTGAATAAAATAAATTTTAGAAAAAAGAAAGTGAATTTCTAAATATAAGCTCCCTATTTTCTAATTGGCTTTACCTATTTTTTTAAATAAAGATGTTCCCTTGGAAAATATTCTAGTATAAACATGTAACAAAACATACATGCATACATTAAACAAAATTTTTTTCACATTGAGGTGAGGAGTAATCATTTCAATTCTGTTGTTTAAAATAGCTATTGTACAGACTTCCCTGGTGGTCCCATGGCTAAGACTCCACACTCCCAATGCATGGGGCCCATGTTCAATCCCTACTCAGGGAACTAGATTCCATATGCTGCAACTAAAAGAACCTGCATGCCACAACAAAGACTGAAGATCCTGCATGCTGCAACTATGACCCATTTGCAGCCAAACAAATATATTTTTTAAAATAATTATTGTACTGCAAAGTGTAAATGCAAAACATTCAAGATTTTAAAAGACTTTTTGTTGCTTTTAAACACTGCAGTAGCAATTTCAGATATACATAAAAATATCTAGAGGATGATTCTTTCTGTGCCCACCTATCACTCAGCCCCAACAACCGTCAACCCCATAGCCAAACCTACCTCATTTACACTGTCATCCACTTCCTCCCTCCCATATTATTTTGAAGCAAATTCCAGACATATACTTTCACTTATAAACATTTCAGGACTCATCTCTTAAAAATAATGATTACTTTCTTTTAAAAGTAAACATAACACAATTATCACATCTAAAATGATTAACAATAAGGCCTTAAAGTCATCAAACGTCCTATGTTCAAATTTCCAAGGTCTCATACATGTCATAATCTAAAATTTTTTAAAACTCAAGATCCAAGTCAAGTCCATGCTTTGCAATTGTTTGATGGGTCTTCTAAGTCTCTCTCAAATTACCAGTCCTCTTCCAATTCTCTTTTTCCCCCTTGCAATTTATTTTCCAAGAAACTAAGATGTTTGTCCTAATGAGTTTCCTCTCTCAGGATTTTGCTGATATTTCCTGGGGTAGCAGGAAAAGAAATTTTCTTCTCTATTTTCTGTTAATTAGTAGTTGGAAGCTTGATCCACATGTGTGATTTTTAAAAAGTTTTCTTTGGCTTTCCTCCTCTTTTATTCATTTAAGTTTACTGAATACCTACTATGTGTCTGTTACTGATGGTTGCTATGGAAACAAAGATGCCTCAGGAATTTAGATGAGTGAAGAAAACAGAATTCTGTATGCAAACAGAATTATAATCTATGTGTTCAGTGTTTTTTTAAAAAAAAAATGTAAAAGAGCTGCTAAGGGAATGTCAGAAGGAAGCAACTGGCTTGCCCAAGGGAGGCTTCTTAAGGTGGTGACTTTTGAACTAGGTTTTGAAAGATGAGTAGGAGTTTTCCAGATGAGAACATAGAAATGAAGGGAAGGCAATTTCCAATCCAAGATAGCAGCACATCTGAAAGTAGAAAATTGTATAAGGAAGTAAACACAGCTCAGAGATCTATCTGCTAAGGTAGGACTGCTGACAGCAGAGTTCCTGACCCGCATACAAATACCTTGAACTACCTCTCCCCTATTTCTCCTCTAGGAAAATTAGTCTCTAGAGAAGTCTTCTACAGAATTGGTCATCGCAGCTAGGGAGAGCAGGAGCAGAACATGGAAAAGATTCCAAAAGCAGCAAAAGGAGAGAGAGCTCAGGAGATCTGAGCACTCGTGACAGAGCTTGGGCAGCACCCAGCTGGTCTGGCCTGTGCCTGGGACCTTTGACATGCTGAGACTGGCACAATATTTTACACATGTATTCAGAGGCAGCCTTTGGTGAGATGGTCAGGGAAGTACAGTTTATTCTGGTCCCCTCAGCACATTCCTCTCATCTCCTCTCATCTTGGTCCTATCTGCCCTGGCTCCCAATAAGGGCAGAATCTGATTCTGCAATATGAGAAGATGCCTGCAGGAGAAAGAGAACTTGAGGGAAATGTTGGGGAAGGAATATGAGAGAAGCAGAAAGCTAGGGCAGCCCTCTAGGTACAGTGCTCCTGGTTTCTCCCAGGCTGCCCCTCTGAGACTGTGTCAGTACCACTCTAATCACTAACAACATCCCCTCCACCCCCAACTGCTGGACTATTTCACTTATTTTTAACATGTCATGATCATTTACTCCTTTGATTGGGCTGGTCCCTCTGCTACGATGCTCCCATCTCTCCCTTCTCCAACTGGCAAACTCCTCCTCATCTTCAAGGCCAGCTCACTGGCCCTCATCCCTGGATGACCTGCCCTCATCACTGTGCTCTCACAGCACATGTACACATCTTGGCTCCTACTTCTGTCACTCTGTTATGACCATCTGTTGAAGTCCTCTGTTTCTCCATTTGACTTTTCCAAAATAGGACTGTGTTCCATTCACCTTTAAGCCTTAGGGCCAGGAGTGCTGGCACAGAAAGATATTCAGTGAGCATTTACAATGTGACTACCTGAAAGGATTAACTAGAAAAGCTTGGTCTGCATCCTTTGTATCACTCCACCTCTCCCCACCCACCACCACCCCCCGGCCCAGTTATAAGAGGGCACTGTAGGTGGTGGTCTAGATATAATATCCTATATGGCTATTGTGTCATTGAGCCCTGAAACTAAGGCCCAATATCAGGTATGTCTTGACATCCAGGGAAAAATTGGGAGACCTCTAATGGCTAACCAAAAGTTCCCTTCCCCACTCTGCTCCAAAAGACAAGGTCCCCCAGCCCAACAACCCTCATTAACTGGACCAGGTGCTAATCCCTAAACAGTGGATTTCAGTTCCCTGCCTCCCAGCCCTCAGAATTCAAATAAGCTAGTCACATCCTCTCATGGAAATCAGAAGGCACTTTTCCCTCTTGATACTACAAAAAAGCCTGCTCCCCACCCTATGCACAGCTCCATCCCCAGGTGCAACCTTTATGTGGCCCTGTGCGGTGTCCTCCTCCCCATGGTTGTGAGTGTAGATGACCAATAAACTGCTGTCAATCTCATCTGCCCAGAGTCAGGGGTTGTGTGTCTGGCCATCCCCGTTCCTCTAGGGTGAGAAGCTCTCTCACCAATGGCATTGAATAGGAGGGGATTAAAACAACCATTGATTCCAGAGGAATAGTGGTGATGGAGGGAAGTAGAAGCCAGGTTGGCAGGGATGTAGAAAACCCAGAAGTCTTGGTTACCTTCCTCATGAGTTTCCTATCATGCTGGATTCCTGAGCTCTTAAGGTAGTACTGATGATCTGTACACCATTCCTGTGCTATAGAAAAAGTCCTTACCAAAGTGCGCATAGTAGTAGTAGTAGTGATAGTCACTCAATTGTCCAACTCTTCGCAACCTGGACTGTAGCCCACTAGGCTCCTCTGTCCATGGGATTCTCCAGGCAAGGATACTGGAGTTGGTTGCCATGCCCTCCACCAGGAGATCTTCCCAACCCAGGGACTGAACCCACAGGCAGGTTCTTTACCACTAGCACTACCTAGGAAAAAATATGTGTGGACCTGGGTAAAAGTTTATGAATAACACTACATGTTAGGTAATCCAGATATTTCAAAACATGGCAGCCATGGAGTGAAAGTATAACTTTTTAAAAGGTCTTTAGCTGGGAAAGTCTGTCTGGCTTAGACCAAGCTAAGTTTTGTGAGATTGCAGGGTTAGACTCCAAGAGAGCTCAGGGCTGATTTCCTTATATCCCATACTGCTCTGCCCTCTTTAACCCAAATTAACCCAAGAGGAATCCATTCAGGAGCAGAGCACTGCCCAGCTGGGGTAATCCAAACAAGAGTAGATTTCTTTGGCTTGAATTATTTCCATAAATGCATCACTTCCCACCTGGCATTAGTGTTAGGCCAGTGGAGTTATACTGCAACTGGCCTTCAAGTTTGTGAAATAACAGGCTCCTCCCAAACAGCAGCTTTGAGACAGAAACCACAAGTTCAAGATGCAAATTAGCATCCCCTCACTTAATAAGATGCTTACTATATAATAATTCTTATTATACAGTCATAGAAAAGTGGGGAAATGACAACAACCTAAAACTAAAATGAAGAAAACTCCAAGCTTCAGGAATCTATCAGAGTAATGTTCCCTCTTTAAAAAGGCTTCCTTGCGGAATTACTCATGTTTAGTGCTATGGTAACTAATTTCAAAAGAGACTTAGTGTTAGCAAAAAGTTCAGATACCCTCCACAGTTCAAGTCTGTAATTCTCTAGGTAATTGCTCAAGATCAGCATGGTGTTACTCTCTGATGTATCAGCCACAAATAATTTCAGCCCAAAGTGTTCTGTCGTCTCTTGTAGATAATTTTTAAAAGGTTCTTTGGCATCCAGAGAAGTTGGATACATCTGACAAATGTCTGAGACACTTTGGATGAGGTTTGAAATCATTTTTTTTTTTTTTGAGTAAGGATAGTATATTAAAGGTAGAGAATAAGCTGTACTCATTTTTTCAAATTCCCTACATATGTCCTAACATTTGCATGTTACTATGACTGGAAACACTATTTTTCACTATTTCAACCTTATCTTACTCTATGGAGCACTTCATGAAAGCTAGCAATAACTCTTATGAGCCTGAAAGGTGGAGTTATTAATTTTAGTAAAACCTAAGTGAATAATGCTGCTTCTCTAGTTCCACAGCCCTCTTTACTCTTTCCCACCAGCACCCTTCTGGGAAACTCAGACAGCACTGTAGACAAAAGTGGCGTGGCATAGCTGCTCTTCTCTTATTTCTTTATGGTGTTCGAATCTACGTATAAATATTGCCCCATTCACCTTTATTACAGGCACTGACTTAACAGAGGAGTTACAGGAACTTGTCTACAGTCCCTCAGAACTAGAAACAGAGCACAGAAATCTGAGCACTGGAGATCTCTGGAAAATTCTAGAATGCAAAGGGACACTGACAGCTCTCATAGTCCATCCTTCACTCCCAGACATGCTTACATCTAAGTGAGTCAGTGAAACCCAGGCTTGGGGTATCCTTTTCCCCAATCTTCTCAGAGGAAGACTGTGGTCAGAAGCCTGGATTGCAATCCCGGTTTTATCACTAACAGAGTATCCTTTGGTAGAAAGAATACAGAAAGTTCTTCTTTCTGGGCCTCACTTTGTCTGTAAAAACACCAGACCAGATGATCTTCAAAGGTTCAGATCAAAGCTTTTATGTATAGCAGATTATTTCTGAAGATGGTTCCACAGTTCCTCCTATATCCTATTTTTGGATATACCTCATAGTTATAATAAAATGCATACATTTTGACAAATGTTCCCTGTGTATACTGTTGTTGTAGTCACTAAGTCATGTCCGACTCTTCTGTGACCCCATGGATTGTAGCCCACCAGGCTCCTCTGTCCATGGAATTCTCCAGGCAAGAATACTGGTGTGGGATGCCATTTCCTTCTCCAGGGAATCTTCCATACCCAGGACTTGAACCCATGTCTCCTGCATTGGCAGGTGGATTCTTTAACACTGAGCCACCTGGGAAGCCCATATACCACCACAGTCAAGGTATAGAATATTTCTATTATCCCCCAATGTTTGCTCATACTTTTTGGCCATGATATGCTTTTTTCTACCCCCTAGATGAGTTTACCTTTTCCAGAAATTCACATAAATAGAATCACACATAATATACTCTTTTGTATCTGGCTTCTTTCAAAAAGCAGAACCATATCCCCTTTGCAATGTGCCTGTACCATTCTCCCATCAAGAGTAAAATCTAGGGCTTACCTGGTAGTTTGGTGGTAAGGAATCCACCTGCCAATGCAGAAGACATGAGCTCAATTCTTGGTCTGGGAGGATCCCACATGCCACAGGGCAAGTAAGCCTGAGGGTCACAACTACTGAGCCTGTGCTTTAGAGCCTACAAGCCGCAACTACTGAAGCCTGAATGCCCTAGAGCCTATGCTCTGCAACAAGAGAAGTCACTGCAATGAGAAGCCCGAGCACTGCAATTAGAGAGCAGCCCCTGCTTTCCATAACTAGAGAAACACTGGCGCAGTGACAAACACCTAGCACAGCCAAAAATAATAAAATTATTTTTACAAAAAGAGTGAAATCTATTTTCCAATCCTTTGACTCCATGTGGGCCCTTGGACTTGCTTTGACAAACAGAATACAGTGAAACTGATAGTACGTAATCCCTTTTACTCCTTGGAAGACAGCCACCATCTAAAAATGGTAGACAACTGAATGATGTGTGACCACATGGAAAGAGAGCGAGGGAACACTTGGAGGGGAACAAAGATGCCTCACCCAGCTGACAGCACCAAGGCCCGGAAGTAGATGAGGTCACTTTGGGTCGTCCAGCTGAGGCACCCCCATCAAGACGACATGGAACGGAGAAGAGGCAGCCTCAGTGAGCCCTGCCTGAATGCCTAACCCAAAGAATTGTGAGAAAATAAAACGGTCTTTGTTTAAGCCACAAAATTTGGAGGTGGCTTATAACACAGCAGTAGTTAACTGAAAAGGTGAGTCTTCTGCCTGTTTTCTTTTAAAGTCCAATGGGATTTCTTCCAGGCCAAGACTATTAGCTAACTATATAAGTGTTTTACCTTAAATCTCTTCTACTCTCTTATTCCCTTTTCCTTCTTTTTTCTTTTTAACTGTGGTATATTTGGCATGCAACATTAGTTTCAAGTGTTAATTAAAATGATACTATATTTGTGTATATTGTAGAATGATTCTATATATTGTATAGAATCTATATATTGTAGATTCTATATCTATATTCTATATATTGTAGAATGATCACCACAGTAAGTCTAGTTGACATCCATCGCCACAGAGTTACAGAATTTTTTTCTTTTGATGAGAATTTCTAAGACTTACTCTTTAGCATCTAATAAATACACAATACAGTACTATTAACTATAATCACCATGCTGTACATTACATCCCCTGACAAATTACTTTATAACTGGAAGTTAGTACCTTTGATCCTCTTAACCCATTTCTTACAAGCCCCATCCTTCACCTGTCGCAACCATCAGTTCTCTCCATGAGCTTGGTTTTTGTTTGTTTCTTTTTTAAAAATTTCAAATTATAAGTGAAATCATATGGTATTTGCCTTTCTAACTTATTTCACTTAATATATTGCCCTCAAGGTCCATCCATGTTGTGGTCTTACTCCCTTTTCAGACTGTTTTTCCCTAAGGTATCATAAATTGCATCTAACCACACATTAACCCTGTTACTTACATGAACTTGAAAAATGTAGGGTGTTTTTCTTAGATTTCACTTCTACAGGATTAAAATAAAGTTCAAATTCTTTCCCTCTTCCCTTCAGATCCAGTGGTCTGGCATTTGAATTATAGCATATTCTACAGAAAAGGAGGCAGAGTTTGGGAGCCAACAGCTCTCAGTTCAGACCTAATGAACTGTATGGCTCTGGACAAGTTTGAAAGCTTCCTGCACCTGATTTTCTACATATAAAGTAGAAAATCTCATGTGCTGCTAGGGAAAAGATAAACTGCAAAAACATATGGAAAAGCTATTCAAGAGCAAAAGTACCTTTCATTTCCATAACTCTGACAGGTCTTCTTGCAATCTTATTTGTATGCCCTCCATGGGTCAAGTTCTCTGTCACAGGGTTCAACATGCAAGATGCATTCACCCATCACCTGGAAGACAAGATAAACACTATTTCTGCCTTAGAGCTTTTTACTGGGAGATGTGAGCAATATATGTGTATTCATATTTTATTTTGCTACTCTCCATAAATGTTCCGTGGTGGGCTACTATGACCCGTTATGGTCAGGGAAAATCTAGTGAAGGCAACATTCTAAAGAAAGGTGAAAGCTGCAGTTTACATGAAGGGATGCATTGGCTTGTGGGATACTTAACCATAGGGCTTAAGATTTTTAAAAGTCACCTTTAGCAGTAAAAGAATTGTGGGAGTCCTATCTCCCTAAACACAAGTCTAAATCAAGAATCAAACTAGCCATAAGATAAAGGTTCAGTTCAGTCGCTCAGTCGTGTTCGACTCTGTGACCCCAAGGACTGTAGCAAGCCAGGCCTCCCTGTCCATCACCAACTCCCAGAGCCTACGCAAACTCATGTCCATTGAGTCCGTGATGACATCCAACCATCTCACCCTCTGTCATCCCCTTCTCTTCCTGCCTTCAATTTTTCTCAGTATCAGGGTCTTGTCAAGTGAGTCAGCTCTTCACATGAGGTGGCCAAAGTATTGGAGTTTCAGGTTCAACATCAGTCCTTCCAATGAACACCCAGGACTGATCTTCTTTAGGATGGACTGGTTGGATCTCCTTGTAGTCCAACAGACTCCCAAGAGTCTTCTCCAACACCACAGTTCAAAAGCACCAATTCTCTGGTGCTCAGCTTCCTTTATAGTCCAACTCTCACATCCATACATGACTACTGGAAAAACCATAGCCTTGACTAGATAGACCTTTGTTGGCAAAGGTAAGGAAGCTCAAAAAGTTTCTGATTTGCACCATGAGAGTTACTTAGAAGCTTTGTTTGAAATATGAATCTTTCTGGGTTCCCCCCCAACCCCTCTCATTTTTTTCTTTGTGTCCATTTATCTGGGTGTCCTAGGACAGTGGTTCCCAAAGTGTAATCCTAAACCAGCAGCAACACCATCCTCTGAGAACTTGTCAGAAATGTTAACTCTCTGGTCCCACCCCTAATTTACTGAATCAGAACCTCTGATTGCTAGAACCTAGCAATCTGTGTTTTAACAAGCCCTTTCATGTGATTCTGAAGCACTGAAGTTTGAGAATCATTGCCCTAAACAGATACTTGAGCTGCCCACCGCACTGTTTCTCAAACTACCTTTCATTAGAATCTCCTGAGAGCTTTACAAAAATACCAATGTTGGAACTCTAAATCCACAGATGCTAAGGTCATTGGTCAGGGGTAGGCCCATGAAATCAGTATTTTTTTAAAAGTCTCCCGGGTGATTCTAACATGCCAACCAAGGCTGAGAATCACTAGCATGTTGGGTAATTCATCTCTAACCCCTAGGTTTGGGCAATTGGGGGTTGGGAGTAGGGCTGGAGGAGGGGAGGGGAGGAAGGACAGAGAGGCTGTCTTCTTCCTCAGTTCAGGCTGAAGGGAATTAGCAGGAATATAGGGATTGTTCAGAAGAATGTGTAAGCAAGTTTGAAACGTAACATATTTAAATGGGGAAAGGGGAGTACTGTAGTTAAGCCATAATCTTCAGGGAACATTTGGGCCAGTGAGCAATTTTGGACTGAATGAAAGGGAAAAAATTTAGAGAAAAATGGTGAAAGACTAGGTAGTACAACTAAGAAAATTCCTTCTGCTACTGTGTTGTGCACTAGATTCTTGTTGTACATTTCTCTTCCGAATCTCTAAGCCAACATTCAGTTTATTCCTTTTTTAAAAATCTGGAAAAGGACACCTCTACTTTAAAAAATTTAATATTGGTACAGTGGCACAGTGGTAAAGAATATGCCTGCCAATGCAAGAGGCAGGAGATACAGTCTTGATCCCTGGGTCAGGAAGATCTCCTAGAACAGCAACTCACTGAAGTATTCTTGCCTGGAGAATCCCATGGACAGAGGAGCCCGGGAGGCTACAGTCCAAAGAGTCAGACATGACTGAGTACACATGCATCCTATTCTCCACATAATATTTCATTGTGTTTCTTTGTAAGATTGGTATTGTTAGGCAAAGTCTGGGTGAAGGAAACATTCTCATGGAAGGGTGAAAGCTGACTGAACAGTAATTATCTTCACTTATACAATAGCAAAATGAAGGAAACAGCAAAATCATTTTTAAACTTGAAAAAATTATAGCCATAAATGAACATTTTAGAAATGGATTCTTTTTGGTAAAAAGCTATGTTTTTAAAAGGACTTGATTTTTAAAATGGATTTCATCATGTATTTTTGTATGTTCATATTTTGGATGAAGTGAGGGGCAGAACAAAAAAATGCTTTGAAAAAAGCGGTAAAGTAGATGGCAGATGAAAGGTGAAAATAAGAAAAAAATAGGTAGTGAAAAGATGGAAGGGGTCTGGAAGTAGAACAATATAAAATAGGAAATTTTTTTTTCACTGCTTTATCTGCAACACCTAGAACAAGGAATAATGTCAATAAATACAGTATATTTGTTGAATGATCTTACATGATACCTCCAGTTCTGTATACCAGAATGAGAGGATTACTGGTTCGTTGAGAAATTAATATATGAATCTTAAACTTATTTTTTGTGAAGGACTTTTCAACCTTTGACAGGTATTATAAACTTTCCTGGCCAAACTGTGGCCGTTTCCTAACCAAGAGTTTTAAAGAAATGGAGGTTTTACAAGGCTAATTCTTTAGAGAAGCTGGCTGTTCACTCTCAAAACACCCCACTTTCACTTCCTTCAAAATTAATCCATCACTGTGAATCAGCATCCCCTGGGGTCCTTTATCAAAGGGCTTTCAGGTAGTAGAATTTAGCAAACTAACTTTCATGTGAAACACTCCCTAAGATGTGTCTCCAACATGATAGATGATAGAGGGTCCAGCACAGAAAAGTATTTCTGTGGCGCACTGGTGTGTCTTGTGTTCTGAATGTCCCAAAGACCCATGTCTTGCTCATCAGACAAGCTGCCTAAACCCCCAGATGGGGTTGAGCATGTGTCTGAGGGGCACATAGGACTACTGAAAAAGGGTTTCAATTTTCTTCAAAGATTTTTAGTGGGTTCAGCTCATAAAATTAATCCCTAGAGTGAAGTGGAGAGCGCCCTAGACATAAAGCTTTCTTTTCACTATTCTCCTTTGCAAAATGTGGAGTATCACTCTCTCTTGGCCATTCCTTACCAATCACTGCTCTGAAATAAAAAGAGCGGGTTTGAGATCAATTTCCCGGTGTCACATGGCGTTCGGTTTTGTGCTTCTCTCACGATTCCTTTAAAGAATTTGTCATGTGTTTTTCATTCAGAGCCAGTAAATATTTACGAAGCCCCCAGTACTTTACCAGGCACTGTGCTAGGCTCCAGGCAACCACAGTGAACAAACAACCCCTGCTCACCCAGGGTTAGATCAAGTGGGGGAAGAGAAGTCAAACAATAAATATATAAAATATGCAACATCTAGCAGGTGGTAAGAAATGCTATGTAGGGAAACGGTGATCAGCAATGCTCTCAAAAAACACCCTTCCCTCTTTTGTCACCGAGGCCGTCGTGTAACCAAGCCAACAGACGCCTTCGCAGCGGACTGGAAACCCCTTTCTGAGGTTTGGCAGCCTCCACCTTCCCTGATCGGGCAGTTTCTCTGGATATCCACTAAGAAGTCATAGAATAATGGGGTCCCCAAGGAACTTTAAACCCCCTCCCCATGCCCGCGTCTCAGACATCAGCGTGGACTCAGCAAAACAAATCTCAGGGCTGAGTCTGTGTGAGCCTCGCCCACTTCCACGGTTTTCCAATTCAACTCTTTCTGAGGGAGGAAAAGATGTGCTAAGGGTCCGAAGAGAACTCGGCCCCTCAAATTTCGGATTCGCTAAAGGAGATAGAGGGTAGTCCTCTACGACTCAGACGCCAAGACTGCAATTAGAATGAAAACCTCAGGAGAGGAAAAGCAGATTTTCCCGGGTTTAAATGACACGGAAAACATCGCCAGAGGAGCCCGCAGAGAGCGGCCCGGTGGCCATTCAGGAAAAGCCGCTTCGCCACAGCTCTTCTCCCGCAGACAAAGGCTCCTCGTCAGTCCCTCCGCAGCCGCGAAGCACCAAGTTCAGCAGAAGAAAAATGGAGCCGCTGCTTCCCGTCAGGCAGCCAGACAATAGCTGCGACCAGGCCGCGCCTAGCCGGAGGGCACAGCATCGGCATCTTTGTTTCCACCGGGTCCATCAAATCAGGCCTCCGCGGACTACCATAGAGAGGCGGCCGCGGAGGAGGTGAAACCGACTTGGCCCCACTCTTCTCGCTAATTCCTCTGCAGCGACAACGCCGCCACAGCCAATTGCACGCTGTCCTCACCGACGACTGGGATCCTCGGGCCCCGCGGGAAGTAGCGCCGTCCGCGCGGAGGGAAACGGCGCGCGGTGAAACGCCCGGCAACGTGACGCGCCCGCGGAAACGCGGCTCCTCCGCGCCCTTGCGCGCCGCCAGTCCGCGGCCCCGCCCCTACTTGTGGCCAGAGCAGGCAGCCCTGGAGGCCGGCGGCCGGGCTACGGTAGGATGGAGTACCCTCCACGGCTCCGGCCTCGCGGGCGGCCCGGCAAGGCCTGCGTCCCGGGGCGTTTGTCTGGCCCGCGGCTGTACACGGCCAGACCCACTGTTCCCCTCTCCAGCCGCAGGTGCGGCAGATCGGGCTCCCGACCGGGGCAAGAGTAATAATCTTACTAGCCGGTGTCGGCCCCGCGCCTCCTTCCCAAGCTCCCCAGCCGGGCGCCCCTAGCCTCGGGTTACTCTGCTGTAAAGCAGGGTAGTTGTGAGGGTTCCAAACGGCGAATGCAGGTAAAGTGCCCGACGTTTAGCACACAGAGGAAGTTCTCCAAAGCAGCGAAGCGTAAAAATGCACCCAGTTATCAATAAGGGCAGCAACAAGGATGGACCTAAAAATAATAATAGTAATTGCTTGGTACAGGTGAGGGTAGGGGGGTAAACCCGAAAGACCTTAGTCTGTCCGATTGCGTTTATCTGAAATTCTAGAAGAAGCAAAACTGGTGCGGAAAGCCGTTGGCCTGGGGAGGGATGAAAGAGACAAGAGGATGGGAGGCAGGGGAGCAGGGGGGAACTTTGGGGGCGATGGTACGATTCCACGCCTTGATAGGACTGGATGTTACAGGATGTGTGCAGTTGCCAAAATCTAAGGCTTTGTAGTCTTCAAACGGGTGGATTTTTTAATATTCAAACTGGGCTTCCCTGGTAGCTCAGATGGTAAAGAATCCGCCTGCGATTCAGGAGACCCCCGTTCGATTTTGGGGTCGGGAAGATGTCCTGGAGGAGGGATAGGCTACCCACTCCAGTATGTTTGGGCTTCCCTAGTGGCTCAGACGATAAAGAATCCGATTTAAATTACACCTCAAAAACTCTTGGGAGGGGAAGAGTTAAAGCAGTGGGTGAGCGTAGTGAGGAACAGNAAGTGAGTCAGAAAGAGAAAAATAAATAAATACTGTGTTCTAACACATATATAGGAATCCAGAAAAATGGAAGAATTTATTTCTAGGGCAACATGGAGAAACAGACATAGAGAATAGACTGATGGACATGGAGACAGGGGAGGAGAGGGTGACATGTATGGAAAGAGTAACATGGAAACTTGCATTTCAATATGTAAAAGAGATAGCCAATGGAAATTTGCTGTGTATCTTAGGAAACTCAAACAGGAGCTCTGTATCAATCTAGAGGAGTGGGATGGGGAGGGAGATGGGAAGGAGATTCAAAAGGGAGGGGATATACATATACCTATGGCTGATTCTTGTTTAGGTTTGACAGAAAACAACAAAATTCTATAAAGCAATTATCCTTCAATAAAAAATAAATAATTAAAATATATATATATATACACACAAACCCCCATAAGAAATCAAATGCCAGAACTCCCCCCCGAAATATCAGCAAGTTATTTTCAATGAAACAAGTAATTTTTAATAAGATCAGGAAGATTTTATCCTAGAAATGCCAGAGTATTTTAATAATAGGAAAATATTTGAAATAACAAATCATACATTTAGGCCATATAAGACAAAACCTTATCTCAATAGATGATAAAAATCTAACAACTACACCTCATTAAAACAACTAAAATTTTAGAAATCTCTTAGTAAATATTAAACCAATAGCCAACATCATATCTTTAATAAGGTTTTATAAAAATAATGGGGCTTCTCAGGTGGCTCAGTGGTAAAGAACCCGCCTGCCAATGCAGGAAACACAGGTTCAGTCCCTGGGTTTGGAAGATCCCCTGGAGAAGGAAATGGCAACCAACTCCAGTATTCTTGCCTGGAATATTTCATGGACAGAGGAACCTGGCAGGCTAGTCCATGGGGTAGCAAAAGAGTCAGCCGCAACTTAGTGACTAAACATAAAAATAATAATGCTAATGGTAGGACAGTCACAGTCAAAATGTAAGGAAGAGGAGAAACTGTATAGTAATTCCTCAACTTCCCATCATCACTCCTTGTTCTTCTCAGACATAACCTCCATTAACTGTTTCTTACATATCTTTCCAGAAATTTCCCATGCACATAAAAGCATATAACTAAGACTTCCCTGCCGGTCCAGTGGTTAAGCCTCCGAGCTTTCAATACAGGGAAGCAAGTTTGATCCCTGGTTAGGGAACTAAGATCCCACATGCTGCACAAGATAGCCAAAAAAAAAAATTTTTTTTAAGTATGTGACTACTGCCTTTTGAAAAAAAATATTAATAGAATATAGATTATTCAGCACTTGATTTTTTCATGGTATACGGTATCTTGGACATCCTCCCATATCAGCACATAGATGTGCAAAAATTTTTCATAGTTTATTATTTGAATATACATGAATTATAGAACAGTTTACATATATGAATGTGGCATTATTTTTCATTCATCTATTGGGAAATATTTTCTAGTTTTCTGCAATTCTATACAATTACATTAGCATCCTTGTGTATCTTTGCCTATTGGTACTGGTGTACTAGGATTAATGCCTAGCAATGTAATTGCTGGATCCATTTCTGAATAGATATTTCCAAATTAGCATCTAAAAAGTCTGGATTAATTTATAATCTTAAATATTTGCCAAAATATTGATAATTGTTGAAGCTAGGTAATGGGCAATGAGAGTTCTTTTTACTATTCAATCTTCTTTGGGGTGTGTTTTCAAATTTCCATATCCAGTGATATGACAGGAAAGGCATTCTCTTTAAAATCAGGTATAAAGATGCTCACTATCACCTCTATCCTTTAAAATTATGCTGAAATAATTCTGACAAGAAACAAATAACAGGTAAAATATTGAAGGCAGAAGAAAATTTACCTTTATTTGCAGATGTTTAGCCTAGAAAACTCAAGAGACATGATTAAAAAGCTATTTAAAATGACTATTAAAAACCAGCAATCTTTCCAGATCCAGTAATAACCTGTTGGGAAATATATTTTTTTTAAAGATTCTATTAACATATAAATATATTGGCAACACCTGGAAGGGATTGATGCAAAGAAAGAAAGAAACAAGCATGAAAGCAAAAGATGTAAATAGATTGAGAAATCTGATATGCTTCTAGGTAAATGTGTCTATTCCTTTATTTGTGACTTTAACCAAATTCCAGTAAGATTATTTTTTAATGAAAAAAAAATTGCTGTTTGGAAGAAAAAACAGAATCATAGCCAGAATACTTTTGAAAAGAAAGAATAATAATAGGAGATTCACTGTACCAGATGTTAATGCAAATTATAAAGCCAAAGTAATTACAGTGATTTTGAACGACTGAGAAAAGCTTGACAAATACATGAATGTTTCAGAAAAACTCCTGAAAGAAAATTTAATATGTCCATAAATGAAGCATCACCAATGAGGAGGACACAGATTATTCAAAACTGGCCAATAATTTATTCCATTAGATGCTCACTCCATACAATTTACTGAAATATATCCCAAGTGGATTAAAGAGGCAAACATGAAATATTAAAAGAAAATATAAATGAGTCCCATAAATAAGGAGTTTTGAGTGGGAAAAAATGCAAAATAATGGAAGATACATAGATGTATCTGCAAAAACATTTAGAACATCTGTATGTCAAAAATGAGAGGGACATTTTTGGATGAGATGGTTAGATAGTATCACTAAATGGACATGAATTTGAGCAAACTCTGAGAGACAGTGGAGGACAGAGGAGCCTGGTGTGCTGCAGTCCATGGGGTCACAGAGAGTCAGGCATGACTTAGTGACTGAACAACAACATGTCAAAAATAACAATAAATGAAAAGTTGACAAGTAGAAAGATATTTGTCATAAATATAAAATGTAGAGTCAGTATTTGCACCAGGGTTCTTAAAAGCCTTTTCAAAGAAGAAATCCCCACACCTTTGGGGCAAAAACAGCATCCTTGTATTATGGGTTATGTCTTATGAATTCAGAGGAAAGCACTTGGAAGAAGAGAGTTCATTTGGAAGAATCATTTGTCCCATTTTTAGAATGCAAGGTTTTGCTTTTGATATGTTCTGATTTGTTTTCACCTTACTTACAAAGTGATGATATTTGAATTACATGGTAATTTTTTTTCCAGTTCTTTTTCAAAAGCAAACCCTAGAATACTGTGCTTTCCTGTCTCCTCCTAAGGGGTTCATTTGACTTCTCTCATTGCAAACCCATGCTACTATTCCCATTTTCCAGGTTAGGAAAGATGTATCTCTGTGGCTTTAAGTACATAAAGGCAGCAAACTGAAGTATCAACATAAACATGTCATTAGAGAAGCTCTGCCCAGTGAACACAATTTAGAGAAAGAGAGCCCTGTTTATCCACAAAGGTGTGTGCTTAGCCAGGATTCTTACATCCTGCCCCATCTTTAGCTCACAGACCACACCCAAGGGATACAGCCCAGCTTTCGGCAGTGCCTGAACAAGGACAGGTCCCAGAGGCCCCACTGAAGAGGGCAGGCTGGGAGGAAGTTCACAGATGTCTGCACTTGTGCTAACACCTGCTGGGGGCTCAAAACAGGGACTGTTTTGAGCATGTCCTGACTTCATAATACGCATGAATTGTCTCATATAATCATCAGCAAACAACCCCAGGACTTACGTACTTTTATGATTTCCATTTTCCACTTAGGAAACTGAGGCACAGAAGAGGTAAGCAGCTTGTTAAAGCTCACACAGCAAGGGAGTGGTTGAAACTGTATCTCAGTCAGGCAGGTGGGGCTGGAGCCCAAGCCCCTCAGCCACAAGTAACCATGTATAAAGCCCTTGTTTCCACAGAGCACATCTGACCCTCACAACATGGTAAGAAGGTCAGGAAAGATTCTCCCTGATTTATACTAAGGCAGTGGGAAGCCAGAAATGGGTTACTGAAATGAAGTCATTTTTTCCATTTTTTTTTTTTTAATGATCTGAAAGAAGCTGACAGCAGAGCATGGATGGACATGTGATAAGGAATGACTGGAGGGAAAACAAGACTTACAAAGCGTGGATAAGAGAAAAAAGTGCCCTGAACTTTAAATAGATGAAACACATGCTGCATGGAGGGGAAGGGAGCTGGGCAACAGGCAAGGGGAGGTTACCCTGAGCACTGGAAGAATGAAAATTATTCTAGGTCAGGAGCCATCAGGCCTGTAGTGATGCTGGAAGATAAATGGTGAAAGAAATCATGCCCACTAGCATTCTCATCATGTTGAACTCGCTTACCTTCCTGAAATACTAGCTTCTGGTCCATATCATTATTTGTCCAAGAATCCTGTTATTAATTTATGTTTCTGTTTATTTACCTGGTCTTTGTTAGTTTAGACAGCAAGGCTAGGAGTTATGTCCAAACAACCAACAAGAAGCTCCAAGCAAAATAGGATTTTCACGTAGTTTTAAAATACAGTCATGGTAATAAGGTTTATACAAATACTTTCAGAATATGCTCTCATAGAACTAAAATTGTATTAATTAACCTCTGAATCTGTTGCTTGTTTTTTGATCACCTTAAAAATTCCCCAGTGTCGTGAATACAAGGGAACCTCACAAGAGTCACCCATGTTCTGATAAACTTATGTCTATAAAAATGATCCATGTTAAATGCACTGGAATTCTATTTTAAAGTAGGAAAATAAAGAATTATTTTGCTGTATGACTGTTGCCCACTCATTTATCTGATTTTGTTCAAGTCTCAAATGATAGGTATCAGAAAATATATATTCTATACTCATTTCAAAATTTTCCTAAAATCAACATGCATCATCAACTGCAAAGAGAATTCCTTTACCTCTGTAAATTATAGCATTGACCTCAAGTTGTATGTATATCAGTATTGTAAGATTTATCATAAGAATATTGCCTCTCTAAGTATAAACATTTTCATCAATAAAGTTCTATCTAAATCCTCTCTCAAAAGTGAGTAAATTTCATGTAGTAAGTCCTACCTAGGTTCCCTTTTCTTCTCCAAACCCACATTCTTTCCTTCTATAATTCTTGGCCATCAAAATCCTTCAGTGACCTGTAGCCTCCAAACAGGTTTCCAGGATTTGATCTCAAATAGTGTAAAAAAAAGGTGGTGGGGGCGGGATTGTTCAGACTGAAATATTTGGCTATGCCTCAGGGGAAAAAAATAAAAAGCATTCTTAATCCATGGTTCTGATTTTTTTTTCCTGGTGCTGGCATGAATGAAATATAGGATGACTCATCCAACGAGAATTAGAAAACTGGACATATATTCCAGGTGAGTTGAAGGAGAAAGAGATCAGGGAGTTGTGGGGAAAACACAAGCTGAGAATGAAAGGAGAGATTCTATGAATACAGGAAAACAAACATAGCCAGGTTTGAACTCTAATATTTAAAGCCTGCTAAAGGCCAGTGATAGATGACACCAGGATGAGAGAAGAGCAGAGGGTGAGAAGTTTCTCGGCTGACTGTTAAATAGATGTAGCTCACTGATGAGTGTGCCCATGTGGGATTTTAATTACTCAGACATCTGTTTAGTGAAGTGTATACTAAATAGTGATCAAATACAGAGATCAAATTATGTGGGGAGGAGAGTGGAGATGACATTCATGACTCAGAAAGGAGAGCTATCAGCCAGGAGAAAATCAATCCTGGCTTTACATCTCACCAACAGAGAAGCAATTATTTTAGATGTGGGGCTAGTTAGCTTCCTAGGTCATGAATTTAATTAAGTAACCTTCAGAAAACAGAACAAACCACTGTATTTAACTGTCAGTAAGACATGCTACAAATTAATGGTCCAAATTCCTCCTCTTCTCTCCTTACAGTTGTCAGTGACAACAAGGTAAAAGAAACTAATAGTTGATGTAACAACATGGATGGATTTGGGAAGGAATTATGCTACATGAACTAAGTCAGACATAGACAAGTACTGCATGATCTCACTTGTATGTGGAATATAAAAAATACAGAAATGAATATAATAAAACAGAAACAGACACAGATACTGTGGTTACCAGTGGAAGAGGGAAAGGGGGAAGGGCAAGTTAGGGGTAGGGAATTAAGAGGCACAAATTACTATGTATAAAAGGATACATTAAACAGCACAGGGAATATAGCTAGTATTTTATAATAACTTTAAATGCAGTATAAATTATTGAATCACTGTGTTGTACACCTGAAGCTATTATAACATTGCAAATCAACTATACAATTAAAAAAAATAAACTAAAAGCCAGTTTGATCCTAAAAAAACGTCCAAAGTGCTTTAACCAATGGGTAAATGCAATAGTTATAATTAAGATGATCATTTAATCCTTTTAATCTCTGAAATAGAAGAGCTACAAATCTGTTTTTTCTACACAGTGAATTTTGTAGCAAAATAAAACATAGTATACACAAGCCTCACCATTTGCTAGCACCTAACTTAATCAAAGTTAGATGACTGGAAAACACAACAAATCTTTCATGCTTTCAAGGTCAGTTTCTAAATTTGACATCTTAGACTGGAGTTGGCCTTACCCAGGAATTTAAGGTCAGGGTTTATGAATTTAAGGAAAGGGTTGGAGATCTGAAAACACAACAGAAAAATCCTTCATTCTTTCAAGGTTAGTTTCTAAACTTGACATCTTGAATTGGAGATGGCCTTACCCAGGAATTTAAGGTCAGAGTTTATGTTAAGCAGGACCTCAAATCAAGTTTAGAAACAAGCAAATCTTTAATCCTGTATTTAAGGGGATAGTTTGAGAGGAAAGCTCAGAAAAACAGATCAACCTCCTGTTGTAAATATGAGGTTGTCATTTGTTTTTACATACTGCATGAAATATGCCTGTTTGGTGTTCAGTGTCTTCTATCTGTTTTAATCCCTGTGTCTGGGCAAATGTGTTTATATTAGAAAACTCCATGAGGGCAGGAAATTTAGCTTTTCTTTATCATGAATCATCTGATATAAACTTCACTTATCTAAGAGTGTGGGGCCTGGTGTGCCCAATTGCTGGCCAAAAAGTATACTCATTGACTGACAGATTGTCCATAAATCACATATTGGTTTGTAAAGAATGGAATAGTTGACAAAATTGTTTTATGCATCAGTGCAAGCTATCTTCATAAGCATCTTATGAGTCAGCTGAACAAGTATTATCAGTCTAATTGACAGACATGACTAGAACCCAAATGTTAATCTCTTTTCAGGCATCACTGATACGTATGCACCTATTTCTGCAACAGGTGACTGAATGAATAAACTTCCATCAATAGTAAGATTCAACCACTCTGTTCCTGAAGTCCTAAAAATAAATTGCTATTCATCTAAGTTAAATGAGATATCCTAAGGACAGGCAAAGTTCAAATAAACTTCAGGGGCCAGGGAGGGGAAATAGTAAGAAATAGTAACGGTTTGCTCAGGCCAGAGGATTGGAATTGAGAAAATTCAAACCAGGGGTGAAAATAACAAAGAATAGAGGACAAATGCTATTTTTCCTCTAGTATAAATAGAAAAAAAAATTTTTAATCTCTTAATAGACTTTTCAAAGAATAAAGAAAGCTTCATTTTGCTTTAAGCCAAGAAACATTTCATAGCATACATTTTCCAAACTGCATATGATTACCTTGAAGCACCCATTCAAACTCCATTAAATGTTTTATTTTTGTTAATTTAAAACCATTTGGTAAGTATGAAATGATGTAAGAAGTGAAAATTTTCAAACATAAAATATAATAGCAAGAAATACAGAATGAGAATTTCACCACTCCCATAACATTTGCTAGACTGATACAAGGCAAAAAGAAATGGGATTATCTTGGGTATGATGAAATTTTAAAAGATACAACAAAGCTACATATTATTGGAAAAAAATGATGACAGAGATTAATCTAAAAAATATAAAAAATAAATGGACAGGTTTCTTTTGAGGGGGAAAAAAAAGGGTCCAATTAGGAAACCTGAAGGCTAACCTGATGGGAAACTATGTCCAAGGGGCTCTCTGGTAGTCACTTACTTCCTATTCAAGCCTCCAGGGTAGATCACTGTCAGGAATGTCCCTTTAAATAATAATAATAAAAAGACGCACATGCCAACTAACCAAGACTCCTGAACCCAATCATATACTCCCCAAGGTTAGAAACACCACTCAGGAAAAATAAAAAAGACAATCAGTTCAGTTCAGTCGCTCAGTCGTGTCTGACTCTTTGCGACCCCATGAATCACAGCATGCCAGGCCTCCTGTCCATCACCAACTTCCGGAGTTTACTCAAACTCATGTGCACCAAGTCAGTGATGCCATCCATCTCATCCTCTGTCGTCCCCTTCTCCTGCTCACAATCCCTCCCAGCATCAGGGTCTTTTCCAATGAGTCAACATTTTTCATGAGGTGGCCAAAGTATTGGAGTTTCAGCCTCAGCATCAGTCCTTCCAGTGAACACCCAGGACTGATCTCCTTTAGAATGGACTGGTTGGATCTCCTTGCAGTCCAAGGGACTCTCAAGAGTCTTCTCCAACATCACAGTTCAAAAGCATCAATTCTTCGGGCGCTCAGCTTTCTTCACAGTCCAACTCTCACATCCATACATGACCACTGGAAAAAACCATAGCCTTGACTAGACGGACATTTGTTGGTAAAGTAATGTCTCTGCTTTTTAATATGCTATCTAGGTTGGTCATAACTTTCCTTCCAAGGAGTAAGCGTTTCTTAATTTCATGGCTGCAATCACTATCTGCAGTGATTTTGGAGCCCAAAAAATCAAGTCTGACACTGTTTCCACTGTTTCCCCATCGATTTCCCATGAAGTGATGGGACCAGATGCCATGATCTTCGTTTTCTGAATGTTGAGCTTTAAGCCAACTTTTTCACTCTCCTCTTTTACTTTCATCAAGAGGCTTTTTAGTTCCTCTTCATTTTCTGCCATAAGGGTGGTGTCATCTGCATATCTGAGGTTATTGATATTTCTCCCAGCAATCTTGATTCCAGCTTGTGCTTCTTCAAGCCCAGCGTTTAATACTAATGCCTTTTTTATTTAAAATTTTATCACAACTCCCTCTTATCTTCCTTTCAGCTCCATTTGTGAAAATGCATGTAAAGTCTGAGTCGAATGGTATCCTTTTCAAATTTTTCCTTAAATCCCTGAAAATCTGACTTTTGAAACTGGGGAATGTGAAACTAGGACAAGGGAATACTGAGGACCCACTTTACTTGCTTGCTTCAATTGCAGGCCTAGACTAAGAAGAAACCTTTCAATGAAAATGAGAGGGATGTCTGCAATAGTATAATGCTTAATATTGACTTCTACCCTGTCCTGCCCCCAGGAAAGGTAAGGAACAGTTTAGGGAAGAGTAAGATGAGAGGTAGAAAACTTAGGAAGAAGAGGAAACTTCCTAAATTCTTAGGAAAACCTGCCAGGTTACCCACAGAGTTCATATGTTCAGATAATGCATTTGTGTAACCAGCATCAACATCTTCAAATGCCTTGCACTTTGTCATCTGTGTCCTCTTGCAACTACTTCCCTTGGATATCTTTAGACTTTCCAAGGCCAGTCTTCCTTCCCTGTGCCCATGAGGAATCGGCAAATTAATTGAGTTTCTGAACACTATCTTTCGTCTATATCTAGTTAGAAGTGTGTGCATGTGTGGTCTTTAATGGAACAATAACAAATTTGTGAAGACCCTTTATTGTCTTTTTAAATTTGCCTTTCCAACAGATCCTATGCAAAGGATCATGACTAGTTCCTCATACATTCAAACCACTAGTTTTTAAAGTGTTAACATAAATTTAGAAAATATTATCCAAAAGTTGACTAAATTAGTATGTATTTAGCTCAAATACTTAAAAAGAGCTTTAACAAATATCATTCACAAATACTCTGCTGTCAATTTGAGCATAAAAATGTAACTTTGCTCAGTTAGTAAGTGGTTGATAGCTGTCCACTCTCTGCAGAAGTGTTTCTGAATATCCAGGGGAATAATACCTGAAAAAGAAAATTTTCTATTAGATCTTTGTGAAAAGATTTAGCACAGTAGGCACAAAAGATTCAACGTAAGATACTTATCTGAAATAATTCTTTGAATGAAATCTCTAATACACCAACCAATTATACTGCAGGAATGCTTTGTGTATGAGGTTAGAAATGATCAAGGAAGAGAACACCAGTTCACAAGACTGTACCAGAAACACAGCAAAACATTTAAGGAGTATCAGTGCAATGGCAAAGAAAGGGTATTTTCAAAGTAGCCAAAGTATTGGATCTTCACCATGAGTCCTTCCAATGAATATTCAGATTGATTTCCTTAGGACTGACTGGTTTCATCTCCTTGCAGTCCAAGGGACTCTCAAGAGTCTTCTCCAACACCACAGTTCAAAAGCATCAATTCTTCAGCGCTCAGTTTTCTTTATGGTCCAACTCTCACATCCATACATAACCACTTGGAAAACCATAGCTTTGACTAGATGGACCTTTGTCAGCAAAGTGATGTCTCAGCTTTTTAATATGCTGTCTAGGTTGGTTATAGCTTATCTTCCAAGGAGAAAACACCTTTTAATTACATGGCTGCAGTCACCATCTGCAGTGATTTTGGAGCCCAAGAAAATAAAGTCTGTCACTGTTTCCATTGTCTCCCCATCTATTTGCCATGAAGTGATGGGACCGGATGCCATGATCTTCATTTGTTGAGTTTTAAGGCAGCTTTATCACTCTCTTCTTTCACTTTCATCAAGAGGCTCTTTAGTTCCTCTTTGCCTTCTGTTATAAGGGTGGTGTCATCTGCATGTCTGAGGTTACTGATATTTCTCTCAGCAGTTTTGATTACAGCTTGTGCTTCATCCAGCCCAGCATTTTGCATGACGTACTCTGTATATAAGTTAACAAGCAGGGTGACAATGTACAGCCTTGATGTACTCCTTTCCCAATTTGAAATCAGTCTGTTGTTCTATGTACAGCTCTAACTGTTGCTCCTTGACCTGCATACAGATTTCTCAGGAGGCACATGGATCACAGCCTTGTCTAACTCAGTGAAACTATGAGCCATGCCATGTAGGGTCACCCAAGACAGACAGGTCATGGTGGAGAGTTCTGACAAAACACGGTCTACTAGAGAAGGGAACGGCATAGCACTTCACTATTCTTGTCTTGAGAACCCCATGAACAGTATGAAAAGGCAAAAAGATATGACATTGAAAAAGATGAACTCCCCAGATCAGTAGGTGCCCAATATGCTACTGGAGAAGAGTGTGAAATAACTCCAGAAAGAAGAAGAGATGGAGCCAAAGTGAAAACAACGTCCAGTTGTGGATCTGACTGGTAGTAGAAGTAAAGTTCGATGCTGTAAGGAACAATACTGCTTAGGAACTGGAAAGTTAGGTCCATGAATCAAGGTAAATTGGAAGTGGTCAAACAGGAGATGGCTGTTTTAGGAAACAGTGAACTAAAATGGACCAGAATGGGTGAATTTAATTCAGATGACCCTTATGTCTACTACTGCAGGCAAGAAACCCTTAGATGAAATGGAGTAGCCCTCATAGTCAACAAAAGAGTCCAAAATGCAGTACTTGAGTGCAATCTCCAAAATGACAGAATGATCTCTGTTCCTTTCCAAGGCAAACCATTCAATATCACAGTAATCCAAGTCTATGCTCCAACCACTAATGCCAAGAAGCTGAAGTCGAACAGTTCTATGATGACCTACAAGACCTTCTAGAACTAACACCAAAAAAGGTGTCCTTTTCATCATAGGAAACTGGAATAAAAGTAAGTAGGTCAAGAAATACTTGGAGTAACAGGCAAGTTTGGCCTTGGAGTACAAAAAGAAGCAGGGCAAAGGCTAATAGACTTTTGCCAAGAGAACACGCTGGTCACATGAAACACCCTCTTCCAACAACATAAGAGATGACTCTACCCATGAACAACACCAGATGGTCAATACTGAAATCAGATTGATTATATTTTTTGCAGCCAAAGATGAAGAAGCTCTATACAGTCAGCAAAAACAAGACCAGGAGCTGACTGAGGCTCAGATCATAAACTCCTTATTGCCAAATTCAGACTTAAATTGAAGAAAGTAGGGAAAACCACTGGACCATTCAGGTATGACCTACATCAAATCCCTTATGATTATACAGTGGAAGTGACAAATAGATTCAAGGGATTAGATCTGATAGACAGAGTGCCTGAAGAACTATGTACAGAGAGGTTCGTGACATTGTACAGGAGGTAGTGATCAAAAGCATCCCCAAGAAAAAGAAATGCAAAAAGGCAAAATGGTTGTCTGAGGAGGGCTTACAAGTAGCTGAGAAAAGAAGAGAAGCTAAAGGCAAAGGAGAAAAGGAAAGATATAACCATCTGAATGCAGACTTCCAAAGAATAGCAAGGAGAGACACGAAAACCTTCCTAAGTGATCAATGCAAAGAAATAGAGGGAAACAACAGAATAGGAAAGACTAGAGATCTCTTCAAAAAAACTAGAGATACCAAGGGAACATTTCATGCAAAGATGGGCCTAATAAAGGACAGAAACGGTATGGACCTAATAGAAGCAGAAGATAATTAAGAAGAGGTGGCAAGAATACACAAAACAACTATACAAAAAAGATCTTAACAACCCAGATAACCACAATAGTGTGATCACTCACCTAGAGCCAGACATCCTGGAATGCAAAGTCAAATGAGGGCCTTAGGAAGCATCACTATGAACAAAGCTAGTGGAAGTGATGGAATTCAGTAGAGCTATTTCAAATCCTAAAAGATGATGCTGTGAAAGTGCTGCACTCAATATGCCAGCAAATTTGGAAAACTCAGCAGTGGCCCCAGGACTGGAAAAGGTCAGTTCTCGTTCCAATCCCAAAGAAAGGAAATGCCAAAGAATGTTCAAACTACCACACAATTGCACTCATTTCACACGCCAGCAAAGTAATGCTCAAAATTCTCCAAGCCAGGCTTCAACGGTATATGAACTGAGAACTTCCAGATGTTCAAGCTGGATTTAGAAAAGGCAGAGGGACCAGAGATCAAATTGCCAACATACATTGGATCATCAAAAAAGAGAATTCCAGAAAAGCATCTACTTCTGCTTTATTGACTACACCAAAGTCTTTGACTGTGTGGATCACAACAATAAATATATGATACAATAAATGGATTTTAAAAACTAGCAAGCGTAATTTAAAATTTTCTAAAACACTGGGAATAATTAAACCTCCTAAGATGTTTTCTCCAGATAAAACCTAACCTTCAAGACTTACTTTATCCTTTGTTAATTATCTTTATCTCTCCTCAGGTGCTTGACTTAAAAACTCATAATTTATGTTACATTAATTTCTTCCACATTTTGTCAAGTTACTGTGAATAGAAGAGCTGTGTTTTCTCAATAGCGTACTTCAAAGCAGTCACGGATAAATGTGTACATACATGCATACATGAAGAGCTACATTAAAGAATATCTCTCCACCAAAGTCTTGTGTGAGTGCTCAATCACTCAGTTGTGTCCAACTCTTTGCAACTCCATGGACTTTAGCCTGCCAGGCTCCACTGTCCATGGGATTATCTCAGCAAGAATATGGGAGTGGGTTTCCATTTCCTTCTCCATGGATCTTCCCAACCCAGGAATTGAATCCACATCTCTTGTGTTTCCTGCATTGGCAGGCAGATTCTTTCCCATTGAGCACTTGGGAAGTCCCAAAAGGCTTCCTACCCTTGAGAAAAATTGCCCCTAAACAGTGAGTCTCTTCAAAGTATTCCTAGACCAAGGAAGTTAAAGCTGTTTGTCTATGAGTTAGTCACAAATTTTAAAGCAGGCCTCACCTTCCTAGGTCTTATAAATGCATTAGACACAAGGTAAATACTTTGTATAGAAATGGTAAAGAATGGATTTAGAAAGACCAAAACTTTTAAAATTGTGCTGTTTCACATGGTAGCCACTAGCTAGGGTGGCTCTCAAGCCCTAGAAATATGACTGAGGAATTGACTTTTATATTAAATTTTAATTAAAAATATTAGTAACTGATATTCAACTCANACTGATTTTCAACTCAGTTATTGGAAAAAATTTAAGTGTGTTTGGAACAACTTGCATATCTACTTTTTCAGCTGTATACTTTATGTAATCTAAGTACGGATCATGTATTTCCAATGAAATTTAATATCTAAATTGAGATGTATTGGAAGTGACAAAATGCCCACCAGATTTCTAGAACTTAGTGTAAAAAATGTCAAATAGCTCATTAATAATTTTTATATTGATTACTAAATGCTGGAGATTGTGTGGAGAAAATGGAATACTTGTACACTGTTGGTAGGAATGTAATTGGTACAGTCACTATGGAAAACTGTATAGAGGTTCCTTAAAAAACTAAAAATAGAACTACCTTATGACCTAGCAATCCCACTCCTGAGCATATACCCTGAGAATACCGTAATTCAAAAGACACATGCATTCCAGGGTGCACTGCAGCATTATTTACAATAGCCTGGACATGGAAACAACCTAGATGTCCATCAACAGATGAGTGGATAAAGAAGATGTGGTACACATAAGTAATGGAATATTACTCAGCCACAAAAAGGAGAACCTAGAGTCTGTCACATGGAGTGAAGTAAGTCAGAGAGAGAAAAACAAATATTAACACATATATATGGAATCTAGAAAAATGGTACTGATGAACCTATTGGCAGGGCAGGAATGGAGATGCAGACATAGAGACACCATGGGAGAAGACAAGGGTGGGATGAATTGAGAGAGTAGCACTGACTACTGTCTACACACTACTGTATGCACAACAGATAGCCAGCGGGATGTTGCTATACAGCACAGGGAGCTCAACTCGGTGCTTTGTTATGACCTAGGGAGATGAGAGGGAGGCTCAAGAGGGAGGGGCTATGTGTATACATACAGCTGTTTCTAGTTAGCAGAAACTAACTCAATATTGTAAAGCAACTATAAACCAATTTTTAAAATAAATTAAAAATTAAACTCAATAATAGCTTCCTGCTACATTACTATAAAGAATCTGCATTTCATAAATATTATTTTTTTCAGATACAGATAGTAACTTTCTTTTTGCCATTCAACATCTCTTTCTATTCTTTTATTGATGGAATTGATTTACAATGTTGTGTAAATCTCTGCTATACAGCAAAGTGACTCAGTTATACACATACAGATGTTCTTCTTTTTATATTCGTTTCCATTATGGTTTGTCAAAGGACATTGAATATACTTCCCTGTGCTATACAGTAGGACCTTGTTGTTTAAACATCCCATATAATAGTTTATGTCTGCTAATTCCACCTCCCAGTCTTTCCCCACTCTTGGCAACCCAAGTCTGTACTCTATGAATGTGAGTCTATTCCTGTTTTATAGATAGGTTCATTTGTGACATATTTTAGATTCCACATATAAGTGATATCTTATAGTATTTGTCTTTCTGATTTACTTCACTTATTACGATAATCTCTAGTTGCATCCATGTTGCTGCAAACAGCAATATTTCATTCTTTTTTATGGCTGAGTAGGAAAACATCTACTTCTGCTTTATTGGCTACACCAAAGCCTTTGACTGTGTGGATCACAACAAACTGTGGAAAATTCTTCAACAGATGGGAATACCAAACCACCTTACTTACCTCCTGAGAAATCTGTACGCAGGTCAAGAAGCAACAGTTAGAACCAGACATAGAACAATGTACTGGTTCCAAATTGGGAAAGGAGTACAGCAAGGCTGTACATTGTCACCCTGCTTATTTAACTTATATGCAGAGTACATCCTGTGAAATGCCAGGTTGGATGAAGCACAAGCTGTAATCAAGACTGCTGAGAGAACTATCAGTAACCTCAGACATGCAGATGACACCACCCTTATAGCAGAAGGCAAAGAGGAACTAAAGAGCCTCTTGATGAAAGTGAAAAAGGAGAGTGATAAAGCTGGCTTAAAACTCAACATTCAACAAATGAAGATCATGGCATCTGGTCCCATCATTTCATGGCAAATAGATGGGGAGACAATGGAAACAGTGACAGACTTTATTTTCTTGGGTTCCAAAATCACTGCAGATGGTGACTGCAGCCATGAAATTAAAAAGGTGCTTGCTCCTTGGAAGAAAAGCTATAAATACCAACCTAGACAGCATATTAAAAAGCAGGGACATCACTTTGCTGACAAAGGTCCATCTAGTCAAAGCTATGGTTTTCCAGTAGTCATGTATCGATGTGAGAGTTGGACCATGAAGAAAACTGAACACTGAAGAATTGATGCTTTTGAACTGTGGTGTTGGAGAAGACTCTTGAGAGTCCCTTGGACTGCAAGGAGATGAAACCAGTCAATCCTAAGGAAATCAATCCTGAATATTCATTGGAAGGACTGATGTTGAAGCTGAAACCCCAATACTTTGGCCACCTGATGCAGGGGTTACTAAGACTCATTGGAAAAGACCCTGATGCTGGGAAAGATGGAAGAAAGGAGGAGAAGGGGACGACAGAGGATGGTTGGATGGCATCACCAACTTGATGGACATGAGTTTGAGCAAGATCCGGAAATTGGTGATGGACAGGGAAGCCTGGCATCCTGCAGTCCATGGGGTTGCAAAGAGTAGGACATGACTGAGTAACCGAACTGAGTATTACATCAATATCTCCTTTCTATCTGTAATAGCAGTAATTTGTAATAATAGTCTCATTGATATGAATGTGAGCATAAGGCAGAGAAACAATATGCAGGGAACTATGAAAATCAAACACTTTCTATTAACAGTTGATAATTTACTTTGAACTCTGTTTTGGGGTACTCTTTAGTAAAGCACATATTAAATTAGTACAGAAATGTCTCAAATGACATTTCAGTTTCATTTGGAAAAGTATGTGTCAATCAGAACATCATTTAATTTGAAGGATAAAAGAGATCAAGGGAGAAGCAGAAGTATATTTCTTCTGTGCTATTTCAAAGTCCACATTTTCGCATAGTGGATATAAAAACCTCAATTTGAGAATAGAAAAACAGAATAACATTGACCTTCCCAAAGTCCATTTTTCCTACCTTACTATTTCTTCTGGGTAACAGTTGTTAATGCTGTTGATATATTCTTGAAGGAGAGATCCAGGTTCTGCTTTGATCTCTTGCACCTTTTTAAGTCCACCACTTGTTACAAAAAGTCGTCGAGCTTTGCTATCATGTGGCAGCACCTTGAAAAGTGAAGCACATAGAAGTGTCAGCTCTTCTTTTCCAAGCTGGATTTTTACTCTTGAAAAGCAATAATATATGAGGAAATGAAAAAGAGAATTTATGTCTAATGTACCTGGAACATAATGAGCCTAAATTTGCAAATGCTTCCAAGAAAAATGCAGCCTTCTTGGAAATGTATCAACTTGGTACGCTGTGCAGATGGAATAAAGCCAATGAACAGAAGCAAAGGTAACAGAGATCCAACCGTATAGGTAAGATATACAACAGTGGCCGTCCTTCGCTTACAGCCATTCGAGGTCTCTCCAAAGTTAAAGGCAAGCTCCTTAACAAGGCACAAAGGGTCTTCTGTGACTCAGGTCCTAAATACCTCTCCGAAGTCCTTCCATACCAACCTCTACACCAAATTGTGTTTCAATAACCTCAAAGGTTGCGTCTGAAGCATTTTTTGCTTTGCCTATGCTGCTTCCTCCTCTTCGAAATCCCTTCTGCCCTCCACACACTTCTCCCATTACTTGGGGGTAACTTCCTTTAAGAAACTTTCTCTGGGGCACCCCTACTCTCTTTCCCAGGCTGAGCTGGGTACATTTCTTCTCTCAAAGCATTCTGTTAGACCCCTTTCAGTGCACTTGCCACATAATAGTTTAACTATCAGGGACTTCCCTGGTGGTCCAGGGGTTACTAAGACTCTGTACTTCCACTGCAGAGGGCACAGGTTCCATCCCTGATTGGGAAACTAAGATCCCACAAGCTATTAAAAAACAAAAATTTTTAAAGTTTATCATGAAGTCTAGCACATTGAAGTGTTTTCTGATTGTTTCATCCAGTCCCCCGGCTCAATTATAAAGTTCCTTGAGAAAGAACTTGGTGTTAACTATTTTTTGTCTATCTCTTAATGCTTAACATGTAGGCATTTAACAAAATTAAAACTGCAAAGGGATTTTGCCATTAGAATGGTAATACACATCAACTGGACAATAAAAGATGACACTAAGTGTGCATGTTTCTAAAAAACAGAAATGCCTATAGGCTTTAAATATTTTGTTTGGCCTGAAGAGTTTATATTACCTCCTATCTTTTAAATTAATATCTTTTTATCTTCTGCCTTGCTTTCCTCTCTCTTTTCTAGTGCTCTGGGTCCTTAGATTAAGAAAAGATAAAATTATACCTGAAGCAAATATTCCTAAAGGCACATTTATAAGAGTATGTGGTATGCGGTATTGTGTTTATTTTATCTTAGCTAACTTCCACAAATCCCACTAACTTACTTCAAAAGTGACTTATTTTGAACTCAGTTCAGGCTAGTGTTTGTTTTCACAGCAAGTTCAATAAAACTAGAATATCTCACTCCTGGTAGCCTAAAAGGTTAGAGTATGAAATGAAACTTTCAGAAATAATATCAGCTACTCACAAGAGGTGATGACTGTAGATGATCCACTCATCCCCTTACACCTTCCTCCCTCTTAGCTGATCAAATTAGCTGGTTGCTTTCTTACTTAGCATCCAGAAAACATAGGTTGATTATTTTCTTTTCTTTTTTTTCAATTCTTTTTTTTTAAAAATGTATTTATTTGACCACACCGGGTCCTAGTTGCAACACGTGGGATCTTCAATGTGTCATACGGGATCTAATTCCCCAACCACGGATTAAACCTGGGCCCCCTGCACTGGGAACACAGAGTCTTAGCCACTGGACCACAGGGAAGTCCCCTTATTATTTTCTTAGAAGGAAGAAGACAGAGCACAGCTGTTTGATACACAGAGCTATATCCTGAGGGGGCTTCAGCAACGTAAAACCTTCTACCATCCAGTGACTATGGTGCTTAAGGGGCAGCAAGATGTTGGAGATCACAGAAATGAGTCAAAGACAGTATGATCTTTCAGAGGATGCAGGATGCTTGGGACTGGT
>SJYQ01026611.1:38785-55420 GCA_006410935.1 Redunca redunca
GTGGGGTCAACAAATCCTTTTCTTTACCTAGGTCAGAAAATCAAGGCATGTGTTACTTCAAAATAATGAATAAGAGATTATGAATTTTGCTAAATGTCACAGCATTTAGTAGTCAGTGTTTATCTTATAATGTTAAATGATGATGTTAGGGAAGGATTCATGGACTATCTATGTAGGTCAACTTGGGGTTTAGCCTGGTTTTCCTACAAACTAGTATAGCATCTACAATTCTACATTCATTAATTTTTCTGTCATTTCTAAAAACTGACTCTAGCCACACTGATCAAAGCTCTTGTAGAAACCACAATAAGTGATTAGCAATACTACCCTTTTTTCCTATTAATGATACACATAAGAATAGTAATTAGCAAAACAAAATTGTCAGTCCTAGACAAACACTTGATGCCACTTTGTTTTTCACAGAAAAAGAAAGCAGTAACCAAAAATTATTCATTGTTGCTTTCATTGTTGAAAATGAATATATTTCTCAAAAACTGCTTAAAATGAAAAATGCTTCTTTATTCAAACGTTAATTTTATTCTGAAAGTATTCTGACCAAAGAGCTATAGTTATTTAAGTGAGGGGGTTCAGTTCAGTTCAGTTCAGTCGCTCAGTCGTGTCTGACTCTTTGCGACCCCATGAATCACAGCANAGCCTTGACTAGACGGACCTTAGTCGGCAAGGTAATGTCTCTGCTTTTGAATATACTATCTAGGTTGGTCATAACTTTCCTTCCAAGGAGTAAGTGTCTTTTAATTTCATGGCTGCAATCACCACCTGCAGTGATTTTAGAGCCCAAAAAAATAAAAAATGAGGGGGTTACACAGGAGTAAATCTTCTTGACTCTGTGCTAGGAAAAGTCTTCTCACATATAGCTCCAAAAGCACAGGAGCAAAAAAAAATAAAATAAAATAAACTGAATCTCATTAAAATTTTTTAGAGATTTGTTGTAAACAATACTATCAATAACGTGATTAAAAACAACCCACAGAATAGGAAAAAATATTTGTAAGTCATACATCTGATAAGGACTTGTATCCAGAAGATGTAAAGAATCCTTAAATTCTCAATAATAAAAACACAAATAGCCCAATTTAAAAATGGGCCAAAGGTCTGATTAGACATTTCTCCGAAGAAGATATACAAATGGCCAATAAGCACAAGAAAAAAAAATTTCAGCCTCTTTAGCCATCAGGGAAATGCAAATCAAAACCACAATGAGATACAAATTCATACCCACTAGGATGGCTACAATTAAAAACAAAGACAGTAACGAGTGATGGCAATGATGTTGAAAATTAGAACCCTCATACATTGCTGGTGGGAATCAAAATGGTATAACTACATTGGAAAACAGTTTGACAGTTCCTCAAAATGTTAAAAAAGAGTTATCATATGACCTCGCAAGTCCATTCCTAGGTATATACCCAAGAGAAATGAAAACATACATCCACTCAAAAACTTGTACAGTTATGTTCATAGTGGCATTGTTCATGATGGTCAGGGAGTAGAAACAAGCCAAGGTCCAAGCAGTGAATAGAAAAGCAATATGTGGTAATATCAATACAATGGAATATTATTTGGTAATCAAAAGGAACAAAATATTGATATATGCTACAACATGGATGAACCCTGAAACTTACACTTAGTGAAAGAAGCCAGGCACAAAAGGCCACATATATTGTATGGTTCTGTTTAAATGAAATGTCCAGAAGAGGCAAATCCTCAAAGACAGACAGTAAAATAATGGTTTTAGACAGGGAGGACATGGAGTGACAGCTAATGGGAAAATAAAATGTTCTAAAATTAGACTGTGGCGATGGTAGCACCTGTGAATCTTCACTAAAACATTGAATTATATAGTTTAAAATGGGTAAATAATATGGAATACAAGTTATACTTCAACAAAGCTGCTAAAAACAAAGGGGAACAACCAAGACAATAAGAATGTAATATTTAAATAATTATGTTAGAAATAGTCTTATAACTATTTGAATAGCTTTATAACCATTCAAATACCAAACTAATTCCATCTAATACCTCTGAATCAAAACAAAGGAAAATGCAACTGCCTGAATATTTTCAAAATATATGTAGGTAATATGATTATATAAAAGATATATATTTTTTTCAGTTTTCATAAGGCATTTGAAATTACATAGGTACAGGGAGATAGTAAGACCATGTGAAAATGTGCAAGAAATTCCAAGGGGCTGCTCCTGGGCTCTCCTGGATCAGAACCAATTAGAGAATGCTTACAGAAGCTTAAATGTCTTTGGGACAAAAGTAACTTCAACATGGCCTTGTAATTTGAAAGCTGCTACAGAATAACAGATGAGAAACACCATTACACAGTTCCTAAAGTGCTTGGATACTTTTCCCTTTTGAGATAGTGTCAAATCAAAGGGTTTGGATTTTTACTCTAAAGCCTTTAAAACAACTGATAGAATCCAAGAGACCTTGGAGAAGAAAAAAAAAAAGGAATGATTAAGTCCCTACAATAAGAAAACATTTGGATGGATTTAGAGCCTTGGAAAGATTGATGACAGGATAGTGACTGATAAATCACTTTTAATTTAATACCTACTATATTTCCAGAAAATAAATATTATATCAAATAAAGGTAGAAGGAACCTTCTATTAGTAAACCTTAATGTTTTAACAAAACCACCTTTGTTAAGCTAATACACAGTAAAAATTATCTGACTTCAAAAAGTAATCAATTGTTTTTACTCCAATGATATTTACACAATATAGCATCATAACATTCATTAAAAATCAAGTTATATAAACTTGGTAGCATGTAAATAGTATATAGCACTCCCTAAGAGACTATTTGCAAGGGTTTCTCAAACTATAATTACTATCTATTCTGCTATTAATTATTCATGCCATAGCTGATGTATTCTTTTATTTCCCTGAATCACTAGAGGTAAGGGTGGGGAGGATGAGAAGTGAGGAGGAGGGAGAAGGAAAGAGGAGGAAGTAGGGAAGGGGGAGGTGGAGGGAGGAAGAAAGACAATGATGATAATGGGTTAAAGAAATTTGAGGTAAAAAGAGAATGACATTCATAGGTTGAAATTACACATATGTAAATCATCTGTATTTAGACAAGTCAAAACTGGAAATGGAGTTGTGTTTTCTCACCAGAAAGTCAAAGAATCACAGAGTTGTTACACAGGAAAAGACCTTAGCACATTATCAGTTTTACCATCTCCCATGCTTTGCCAAGGAATAGACTCAACATTGGAGACAAGTAATAGAAATCTATTAAATCATGGCTTTGATCTAGAAAGTCCTATAAAAATGGAAATCTTAGAAATCTTAATCTTAGAAATCAACTTCCCTCAATGAGTTTGTAGAGAAAAAACATGTAAACATAATCAAATCAACATAAATTCACTTTTGTAAAATTTATAAATCAAATAAATGACTTACTCGATAGCTTTCAGAGTCCCTCAAACTGTGCAGTTCAAATAGATTTTCTGTCCCATTATACTATCTAAAGTTGTTGTAAAATGTGTTTTCCTATTTGTTACTTTATTGTTTTCCTTCAAATTTTAGAGTAATTTAACTTACTGTTCATTTTATTTTGAATTATTGTCTTTTCTGTGTATTTCCCTCAACTCAAGTTAATTCTGAGAGCTGCTTTCAAGAAGTTAGATGTTTTCCTAATAGAGAGTATGTTGGGAAACATTTCTTTCTTTGAAATTCTAAAATTAGTTTTTAAACCCATCCTACTTTATATTCATGTTTAATGAACCATTTTAGTAACTTCTTTTTCAGAAATCTTCATTTTTTTAATACAAGATTCTTAAATGTTTAATTTTTGGAATCTTATGGTCATTTTCCTTTCAAGGAACAGATATAAGACATAACTAAAAGATCAGACAGACTTGGAGTTAGGAGAGGTCACTTGTCACTCATGCTTCAGGAATGCCTTTGGAGAGGCATTCCTTTTACATTTTTTTAGGCTCAATTTCTAATTTAAAATGGACTAAAGTTCTCTCTGGCCAATTTCACCTCCAAAGTCCTATTATTTAACTCCTATTCCATAAGAAAAGTCAATAGAAATGTAGATGGCAACAATCAGACATTTGTTTTACAAAAAACTTTGTACCCATAGAGAACTTCCTTTAAATTTTATCATTGATTTTTAGAGACAAGGGCAATTCGTTTTTAAACAGTCACCTCAATTCTTCTGATAAACTTATTTCTTGACTCAGAAAAATGATATTGTTGGACTCCCCTAGTGGTCCAGTCAGTGGTTAAGAAACTGCCCTGCAGTGCAGGAGACACAGGTTCCATCCCTGGTCCAGGAAGATAACATATATCTTGGAACAACTAAGCCCATGCACCACAACTAGTGAGCCCATCAGCTGCAACGACTGAAGCCCAAGTGCCCTAGAGCCCACGCACCACAGCTGGGCTTGCCTCCCCCCGCAGCAACTAAAGAAAGTCTGAGAGCAGCAGCAAAGACCAGCACAGACAAAAATCAATCTATCAAGCGTACCAAAAAAAAAAAAAAAAAAGATATTGTCCACAATAAAAATTAAAACATTTAAAATTACATAGTAAGAGTTAAAAATCTAACAAATCTTCATTAAAACAATGAAGAATTAAGCACTTACTTTCACTTGAAGATCCTCAGAACTTTCGGTTGACATGTACAAAGAGAGCAGGACAGGCAGAGTGTTTGTGACAGCGACAGCCCGTGCGTGCTCAGGAGTGTGTCTCCCAATGTGTCCCAAGGCCCAGGCGGCAGCAGCCTTAATATGGTCTTCTGGTTCTTCTGACAAGCAGAGGGACAACTGGGGCACACCCTGCAGTGTGGATCAAAAGAGCCAGAGTTATGAACCCAGAGCAGGATTAAAGAGTCTTCCATGTCTCTCAGACATTAGAAGAATCATTTCAGTCTTGATCCTTTTTTTCCTCTAAACTGTTCAATAAATGAGCACTTCACAGGGGCCACCATTTTTCAAGTCAATAAAACGACTAGAACTAATTTACCTTAATTATCTGTAACAATCCAACTAAACTAAGTATCTCTACTAGCGTTTGCTCTCCAAACAGAGGCATTTAACCAAAAAACAGATGCCACAGGCTAGTATTTAGGCAAAGCCAGATACCACTGTGACAAATTAAAAATGCATAGGAGTTTAAAATCATTTGCTTTCCTTCTAAACTAAAAAAGTTAATTTAGAATCTTTTTAAAAATTAACTTTTCACCAAGAGATTCAAAAACAAAATACCTACTATAGACCCAAAATCAAATGAATAATATGAGCAAGAATCCTATTTAAGTAAATTTTAGGTGGAATATATTCACTAAAATCTTTCCTGAAATAGTAAATTTCCATTACTTTTGTTCAACATTTACACAATAGTTTTGCCCAATTTAATCTGACTGAATGTCAAAGAAGGGATGAGTACTTTTATCACACTGATGTCATGTGCTTATATTTTGTACTTCAAACTTCAATTGTAGCTAAATAAAACAGAATTAACTAAACGGCCTCAAATGTATCACAGCTTATATACCCAAAGAAGAGTCAAATAACCAAATCAAATTATAATTCATTCTGTATGGGCATAACTTTCTAACTTGAGACTAAACTAAATTATCTAATGCCGGTACTAAATTATCACCTTAAATTCAGTACCACAAAAGCCACTATCACATGGTCATCCTACCACAAGCAAAGGCCAAATGATCGTCTATAGTTTTTTCCCCTCCACCTTTATATTTCTTTTTTTTTTTTTAATTGTTTGGCCACACCACTCAGCACGTGGGATCTTAGTTCCTCGACTAGGGATCAAATCCAAATCCCCATGCATTGGAAGCAAGGAGTGTTAAACACTGGACCACCATGGAAGTCCCTAAATTTGGCTATTAAGACCAATTTCCAGAAGAGATCTGCCATATTACTTCTTTGACTTCTTTCTTACAACTAAAAATGTGTGTCAGCCCATACAAAAAAAAAGGTCAGAATCTTTTCTATCCTCAGAATGAGGCAACTTTCCAGAAAGTCCATACGTCTAAGACATACCAAGAATGAAGAAGCAGGAGGAAAAGAAGACAGTCCCCAAAATGATGACTTACTAGCCATGGCTGTTATGAACAGCAAATGAGACAAGAAGCATGACAGCGCTTTGAACATTAGAAAGTATTATTTAGATGGGAGGTCTTGTCAGTCCTGACAGTACTACACAGAACCAGAAAGAATGACGCAGGGCTGTGTGATGGGCCTCAAACTGCTGCTGCCCACACCTTGATCTTCAATTAAATGAAAGACAACCAGGTGTGCGAGGCCAGCAGTCCCAGACCAAAGAGGGAGAGCACCTCCTGGATAGTCTGGGGCAGAAACACAGGAAGCAAAAGCAATCACGGCTTCTTTCCTCGACCTTCCTATGTGTAGACTTTCTGACAATCCACACAAGAACCGAGAATCAAAAATTCCAATAATATCCCCACCATGACCCTTCAGGAAGCAGCACTACTGCCCTAGTCACTATCAGAGCCTTTGGTAATAGAAGAACAAAAGGAAAAGCTCAGGATAAAGAGGGAGTGAAGTCAAGTATTATCAAGGAATAGGTAGAAAATAAAGATCTGAGGCTCCTTTTTATTCTGAGGATTAGCAAAGGATAAAAAAAAAATCCACACTTCTGTTTAACATATAGCAGCGGTTTTCCATGCCGATAAGAAACCTGCACCCTAGAGGGTTGCCAGAGACACTGGGAGCACACAGCCTTTGAAGCGTGCTTCAGGAGATCAATATTTACTCATTCAACAAATATTTTTTGAGCACCTACTACGAGCCAGGGTTACTCAATCTGGTAGGTTAATACCGAGTTGTAAACTGAGATAAGGCCAAATCCCTTGAGCAAGCAAACAGAAACACTGCTATCCGACATGTGCCCATGCACTCTGAATTGCCCACGTCTAAGAAGAGAAATTAGCTCCTGGAAGCTAAAGGAGAGAGAGCCATTCGTACAAGACGATACAAATGACCATTGGCTATGTTAGTTGTCTTTAATCAAAGTATGCTTTACATATTTGTAAAGCCAACCCTTCAAGATACAAAATACACATTACTTAGATAAAGACAATACTAATACTCAGAGGTGCTGACATTTAATTAATATTAAACACTGAGTAAAACTTCAAACTTCCTGCCAAGTCAACCTTACTTTAAGCATTGCTCTGGCAAACTTACTAGTAAGCCTGGAAAAAAGCTGGTAATTCTTTGTCTCTGATCAGTTATATTGTACACTCTGTGGGAGAGTATTAATCTCTGGTCTGTCTTAGAGGATCTCACTGCAAGAATCAGGGGGAAAGGAAGCAAGGACAAACCTTGGAAATGATGACTGCCATTGCCAGGTTCTCAGAATGAGCTGCCACGTAGCCGAGCAGCATGATGCCTGGCAGCCTTATGTTCCCTTTGCAGGACCCGATGCAGTCAATCATGGCAGCAACTCCCCCAGCGTTCACTATCAGCTGAGAAAGCTAAGAGAAAAGAGGGAGAAGAGTTACATTATCACGGCCCTAAAATATGAGATGATTTTTTTTTAATTATTATTTTTAAAAAATATTTTGTAGAGGATATTTTGGTTTTATTATTAGCAGTATTAGTTGACTGTGATGGGTCTTCATTGCAGCATGCAGGCCCAACAGCATGTGGGATCTCAGTTTCCCCACCAGGGACCGAACCTGTGTCCCCTGTATTGAAAGGTGGATTCTCAATCACTGGACCACGAGGGAAGTCCAGTGTAAGATGACCTTTCAATATTATATTCAGTTCGGTTCAGTTCAGTTCAGTCGCTAAGTCGTGTCCAACTCTTTGCGACCCCATGAACCACAGTACACCAGGCCTCCCTGTCCATCACCAACTCCTGGAGTTCACCCAAACCCATGTCCATTGAGTTGGTGATGCCATCCAACCATCTCATCCTCTGTCGTCCCCTTCTCCTCCTGCCCTCAATCTTTCCCAGCATCAGAGTCTTTTCCAATGAGTCAGCTCTTCGCATGAGGTGGCCAGAGTATTGGAGTTTCAGCTTCAGCATCAGTCCTTCCAATGAACACCCAGGACTGATCTCCTTTAGAATGGACTGGTTGGATCTCCTTGCAGTCCAAGGGACTCTCAAAAGTCTTCTCCAACACCACAGTTCAAAAGTATCAATCCTTTGGCGCTCAGCTTTCTTTATAGTCCAACTCTCATATCCATATATGACCACTGGAAAAACCATAGCCTTGAGACTAGACGGACCTTTGTTGACAAGGTAATGTCTCTGCTCTTCAGTATGCTGTCTAGGTTGGTCATAACTTTCCTTCCAAGGAATAAGCATCTTTTAATTTCATGGCTGCAATCACCATCTGCAGTGATTTTGGAACTCAGAAAAATAAAGTCAGCCACTGTTTCCACTGTTTCCCCATCTATTACCCATGAAGTGATGGGACCAGATGCCATGATCTTAGTTTTCTGAATGTTGAGCTTTAAGCCAACTTTTTCACTCTCTTCTTTCTCTTTCATCAAGAGGCTCTTTAGCTCTTCTTCACTTTCTGCCATAAGGATGGTATCATCTGCATATTTGAGGTTATTGATATTTATCCTGGCAATCTTGATTCCCACTTGTGCTTCTTCCAGCCCAGCGTTTCTCATGATGTACTCTGCATATAAGTTAAATAACCAGAGTGACAATATACAGCCTTGACCTAGTCCTTTTCCCATTTGGAACCAGTCTGTTGTTCCATGTCCAGTTCCAACTGTGGCTTCCTGACCTGCATACAGGTTTCTCAAGAGGCAGTTCAGGTGGTCTGCTATTCCCATCTCTTTCAGAATTTTCCACAGTTTATTGTGATCCACACAGTCAAAGGGTTTGGCATAGTCAATAAAGAAGAAAGAGATGTTTTTCTGGAATTCCCTTGCTTTTTTGATGATCCAGCGGATGTTGGCAATTTGATCTCTGGTTCCTCTGCCTTTTCTAAAACCAGCTTGAACATCAGGAAGTTCAGTGTTCACGTATTGCTGAAGCCTGGCTTGGAGAATTTTAAGTATTACTTTACTAGCGTGTGAGACGAGTACAATTGTGCGGTAGTTTGAGCATTCTTTGGCATTGCCTTTCTTTGGGATTGGAATGAAAACTGACCTTTTCCAGTCCTGTGGCCACTGCTGAGTTTTCCAAACTTGCTGGCATATTAAGTGCAGCACTTTCACAGCATCATCTTTCAGGATTTGAAACAGCTCAACTGGAATTCCATCACCTCCACTAGCTTTGTTCATAGTGATGCTTCCTAAGGCCCACTTGACTTCACATTCCAGGATGTCTGATAATATTATGTTAGCATTGCCAAATTTTAAAATTTCAGACCTAAAAAATGGTGGTTCAGTGGTAAAGAATGCACCTGCCAACGCAGGGGACTCAGGTTCAATCCCTGGGTCAGGAAAACCCCCTGGAAAAGGAAATGGCAACCCACTCCGGTGTTTTTGCCTGGGAAGTCCCATGGACAGAGGATCCTGGCAGGCTACAGTCCATGGGGTCACAAAAGAGTCGGACACAACTTAAGGACTAAACAACACAATCTGAAATATCATTCCAAAGTATTATATTTATCAAATAAATACACAAGGATAACAATCCTGCTATTTCTAATTATAGAATATGCTCACTGTGAGCCTCTCTCCTGTTCAATTTTTCTTACATGACTTTTATCCTTATCGTAATAGATGTCAAAGTTCCTCACATAAACACTAAACCTAGGGCTAGTTCATAACTCACTAACTGCTGAAACCACTCCCCACCCCCTCCGCACAATGTGTGAATATGAAGCAGATTAATCACTCAATACTGAAAGATGAGGTCAAACTTGAAATATTCTAGCCTCATTATCTGTCCTTTGCTAGCAATGATCACTAGCTGTTGGCACTCCAATCTTGAAAAATCTCAACCAGATAAAGATGTTGGTGAAATAAAGAATAAATACTGAAGAGTTTGGTGAAATGAAATTGATTCGTGAAAATATGCACAGAAAAAGACCAACTTCAGAATCTACCCAAGTTCGGTTCGTCTCTATTCTTTTCCCATCTCAGAACCCAGAGCAGGAACCACTGTGTATGAGCGGCTGAGCAGGGAGTTGGTGATCTCTCCCAGCCTGGAGGGGCACTCTCTCTCACTACACCCAGATGACCTAGAGTGACAGGACAACAAAGGTCCACGGTCCCTACAACTTAGAAATGGAAAGCAGACAATGATTAATGATTAAAAATTGAGATTTCAGACTCAAATTCCATTACTACAACCCAGCGGTTCTCAGTTGGGGGCACTTTTGTCCCCTTGGAGACGGTTATACATGGGGACATTTTTTTTTTTTTTTTTACATGTTTCAATGCCATTCTCTCATGGGGACATTTTTGATTGTCACATCTTAGGGGAGGGGTGCTACTAGCATCTAGTGGGCAGAGGCCAGAGATGCTGCTGAACATTCACCCTACAGTATACAGACAGCACCCCCCCACAACAAGGATCATCTCATCCAAAACATCCACTGTGCTAAGGGTGAGAAACCCTCACAACACGTGACACTACCCAGGGCCCTGTCAGCAAATTGATGTTCTGCTTAATAACTAAAACTAACAGTATGTGGTTATATTTTGAAGCTGATTTCTTTTCCCCTTGTTTTACCTCGGGTGTATGTTTTGCAATCTCTCTAATTAAAGTAGAAGCGTTTTTCTTCACGTATTCATCTTTGTCCTTCAGACAGGTAAGTACCACTGGAAAAATCTCTGCTTCGACCACCATTTCTGCCAGATCCACAGAATGTTTCGCGACCTGACTGAGAGCTGAAAGGACCTGACGCTGTTCAACAAAAACCAAACCCAAACGTTACACAGGGTCCACTGTGGAGTTCAGATGTAATTTAAACAGCTTTGTATACATTCAAATTCTTTTATAAAGAGGAAGAAATAATAAAAAATCCAACATAAGCTAAGAGTCTTGAAGTATTCACCTCCTACTCTTATACCTAAATACTCAATTTCTTAAATTTCCTAATTTCCAAGTTGAACATCTTAGTTCACACTATTAAATATTTACTTATTGAGGTTGGTCAAAGAATATGACCTTTGGGTGAATACTATTTCTTAATTATGCACTACTTAAATCATTAGTTTATGATAAGCACAGTAATGTAATACAAAAACATGATCAAGCAAAACTTTGGGCATGTGGCTGGTATCATTTTAAAGAATTTTACATTGTCTAATTAACATCAACAATCTTAAAATCTTTTAGAACATAACTATTATAAAAGTATAATTGGTGACTATTAAGTGAAAATTAAATTTTAGGAAGCTCGAAAGACTAATATGGCCACTTTCATAGGAAACGTAAATGTAATAGTGGGCTAGAAAACCTTTAGGTCCCTTCTAACTCTGAAGTTTAATCGTGACATGATTCCTTACTTTGATTATTAATTCGGACGTTACTTCTAGTTTTCAGCATTGCATGTACTTTTCCCCAGTCACATCTTGATTGCCCAATCCTTACAGCATAGTTTCCACATACGAAAGGACCCAAATACATAATATACCCAGACCTGTTTTGTATGATAATTTACTAATATCTAAAAATGTATACTATCCATCTGCACACATATCGTTTCCATTTTCTTAGATTATCGGAATCCTGGTTTGTTTGTTTCTCAACTTTATTTTTAAATACCTTCAGTTTAGCGTCAGGGTTCAGAATCATCTGGGCTAAGTGAGCAATCACTCCTGCATCCACCACTGTCTGTGCTAACTCTGGAGAATGCTTTGCGATATCACTGAGGGCTGAAACAGCAATCCTTTTCAAAGCAATTTCTGGCTCCTGGATACAGAGCACTAAGAGAGGAACAGCTCCCGCATCCACCACAGCTTGTGACAGCTCTGTGGGTCCAAGAAAAGTAATTAAGTGAGTATGGGTGACTGACCCTTGTACAAGCCACTTTTCACCCTGACAGATACAGCAAAGTGAAAAGGGGAGGGTGTACTTCACTGTCTCGACATCTGCATTTCAAATCAGCCTTCCTGGTTTCATGAACCATGTGGGCCAATCACGAGCTGAAAAGAATACAGGTCAATAGATGGACCTCCATTTACATGAACACATTTGAGGTAGATTAGGCTGAAATGGCTTGTTATTCTTTTTTTTTTTTTTTTAAGAGAGTAAGCAGATGTCAGCTGTTTAAGCTCTGACAATTCTGCACTTCTCAATAGGCAAGCATTTTATGCATGGTTTACAATAACAGAGAAAATTAAAGTACCAAAAATTTACCAACCACACTAATTAGGCAGTATTTTGTGCTATTTACATGAGTAAACATTAACATGAATCTCGTGCCAGTAATGTCGATTTTTTAATTCCTTTCATCTTATTGTACTTTTAAAAGATTTTTTAAAACTTTGTACATAAAAGGTGCATTTTGTTGTACATACAAAAACATTTTAAAAAATAAGAACTATAACCAAACAACAGGATTTAATATATATAAATTTTAACATCAAAGAAATTAATCATAAGCATTTGATATGTCAGAAATAATATCTTTCGAATATACATGTTGATTTACTTGTGTGCCCAAGAATAACAGCTATAAAAAAAAACACAGTTTTTTTAAATTACAGAGAATGTGAGGCAAACAGGCAGACCCATATATGTGTAAAAAATGTCTTTTCAGAAGCATAAAATACACTACATAGTTACAGATCCTACTCTCGTGTTCATGGACTCTCTCACTGAATCACATACACCCATTTCTACAACCTCTTCCTTTCAAATTATGTTCTCATTTTCTCAGATGTGTAGCAGCTTGACAATTTATATCTTTTTTGTTATTTTAAAAAAATTTTTATTGGAGTATAGTTGCTTTACAATGTTGCATTAGTTTCTGCTGTACAGCAAAGTGAATCAGTTATACATATATATCCCCTCTTTTTTAGATTTCTTTCCCATTTAGGTCACCATACAGCAGAATCTAAATTGGTACAGCCACTATGGAGGACAGTATGGAGAGGCCTCAAAAAACTAAAATCAGAATTATCATACGACCCAGCAATTCCACTCCTGAACAATTTATGTCAATAGCCAAATTATCAATTCAGCATATCACTTAGTGTTTAAAGAAGAGTCTTTAATTTTTCAAACAACTGGTAATATCACATTTTCTAAAAGGAAATAATGTTAGAAAATGAAGGTTAGTGTCCAACACTTGTTTTCCTTCAATTATTATAATTATCTGAGAAGTCCCATATTGTATAAACGATTCATTCATTCTTTCATTAAACAAGTATTAATGGAAGGTTATTATGTGCCAGACTCACTCAACGCTGGTGCAAATGATACACTTCTACAAATTAACATTACGCTGATTAGCAAATATGTTTCAATTAAAAAATCCAGTGTGAAATATGAAATACAATGGGAAGTTAATATGTAATCTCAAGAACCAGAGGCAGATAAAAGGAATATGTTTTTTAAAAAAAAAAAAGGTGGGGAGGGGACTCTTTTGGTGGTCCAGTGGTTAAGACTCTGCTTTTACTACAGGGAGCATGAGTTCAATCCCTGTTCAGGGAAATAAGATCCCATATGCTACATAGTACGCCCAAAAAGTAAAAATAAAAAATAATTTTTAACTAAAAGACAAGACAACAGCAGCAACTAACTGGAATATCCACCTCAAATCAATAGAAGACATTCCTCAGAAAGCTCTCTGAGATTCTACTGCCATTCCCTGAAGACCAACAATATAGCAGGTAAAGCAGGTGATCACTCTTTCTCCCCAAGGGAAAAGGGAAGAAAACATAAGGGTGTGATATCATGCAATTTCCAGATATAATTTTTATATTCTACTTTAATAATTAGCATGTTAATTTAATTCAATTCAAATTATACAGGTGTGGTATGGTTGTTGCTGTTGTTCAGTCGCCCCATTGTGTCTGACTCTATGTGACCCCATGGACGGCAGCACGCCAGACCTCTCTGTTGTATGGTAACATCAACTTTATATAGTCATATACAAGGGTGCCTGGAATCTATATACCCAGGTGACCCTTGAACAACACTGGATTTGATCCATGTGGGCCCACTTGTAGGCGGGCTTTTTCGATGATAAACTCTGCGGTACTGCACCATCAGTGGTTGATTGGATTCAGAATCTCAGACATGCAGGAAGTGATAATATGAAGGCTGACTATAAATTACACTCAGATTTTCCACTCCAGGGAGGGTCAGCACCTCTAACTCCCATATCGTTCAAGGTCAACTCTACTGGGCTAAATATTTTATTTTGAGAAAGCATAAGGATTACTTCATCTATGTATGTATTTTCATATTTACACAGTTTCTAAGAGTAAAGAACATACAGTGAACAATTAAAAGTACTATTAATGAAAACAAAGTTCTTTAAAACAAATATTATCGTTGTAACTCCCATACATTTTATTCTTTCCTTGAATAATTGAGTACCATTATCCTCCTTTCCCTGAACTCTGTTATGAAAGAAACCCCAGTTTTTCTGGCTTGTTACCCATTCCCATCTAAAACTGCTTACCATTCTTTCTGAAACAGTGATGCTAAATGAGGGGAAGGATGGGGAAGAAAGAAAGGCTCGCCTGAAGGGAATGAAGCTTCTAGGGACCTGGATGGGGCCTAGCAATCAATGCTGCACTTGAGTTTCATATACTTTACCTCTCCAGTTTACATGGTCCTTCAAAACCTGGCTCTGCTCTTAGATGGCACACATTGTTATTAATAAACAATATTGTTCAGCCACTTTCATACATATACTGGGTACAAGATGTATATACAGGTAAGAGTACTTATACACATTACATTAGAATAGCGCAAGCCATACTACTGGGTTGGCCAAAAGGTTCATTTGGGTTTTTCCATATTCCTTTTGGCCAATCCAATATATTACACAAACCACAGGCTAACTATTTCATCCTGCCTCTACCACTCTTTTTTCCTGTGGTGTACCTTTCTTCTCTTCCATACCATTGCTTCCTCTGGTATTTCTGTACCAGTTGCAGTTGGCTTCTTGTCAGTCAGGGCATGGGCTTGTGAACCTATCCTGGCAAATGGGACCTGGGTAGAAGTCAGCTGGAAGCATCTGTGAGAGATTTTCCTGTGTAATAAACAGAGATACACAGGAGGAAACACCACCTCCTCTGTGCTGGACATGGGCACATCTGCCTGCAAATGACATCTGGGAACTCCTACATCCATCTTGCAACTGTAATAGGAGAAATCGCCAATATGCTGAGGATGGCTCAGTACAAAAATAAGAAACATCTGGGTCCCCCGTGACACTGTTCAGCTGCATAACCAAGCTTGGAATGGCCCTGACTCTGAATTTTGTGTCATGTGAAATGAAAAACATCCTCAGGCTTAAGCCATGTGTGGTTGATAGTCTGACTTACAGCCCCAGCCATACTGATATGATTCTGTCTTCTCTCAGGCTTGGTGTATGCACATATTTTGCTCTCTTTTCTGGTCATTTAGTGTTCATTACATGCTTACTGTGTGCCAGAAACTGGGTTAGTTAGATCTTGGAGAAGCCAAATAGAGTAAAACATTGTTCTGTCCTGGTGGACTTTGCTAAAGGTGAATGTGTGAACAGACCGCAGTGCAGAGTGGGGCTGGGAGTCAAGTACCTGGAGTGTTTGGGGAAATATACACAGGGTGCAATTTCAGGTAGGGCTTCCCATTTTCCTTCCATCTCTCCTTTTCTTCTTCCCTATACTTTTCTATTCTTAAAAAAAAAAAAAAAGCAGAAATAACCAAAACCCTTACAAAAATCTGGTATACTTAAAAGTTAATACCCATAGAGGACTTCCCTGGTGGTCCAGTGGCTAAGACTCTGTGCTCCCAATCCAGGGGACCGGGTTCAGTCCTTGGTCAGGGAACTCAATCCCACAAGCTGCAACTAAAAGATCCTGCTTGTGGCAACTAAGACTCAACACAACCAAATAAATAAATACATTTTTTAAAGTTACTGCTCATAGGAGAAATCTCACAGAATTCATTTTAACTCTAATTTGGAAATGAGTTTGGGTTGTTTAATTAATTATTACACTTTGGAAATCAAAGGTTGATATGTACAGATGTTCATAAAAGTAAGTTTTGACCAGGGGAAAAAACAAGCCAAGAAATTTATCTTCAATGTGGGAAAATATCTTAACCTCCTTGTAAATTTTAAATGAATCTTCAAAAAGTGAATTCTTAACAACTATATCTTCTTTTATGCAAGAACATGTGACATAATCATATACTGTTAGGTAACCAGCAAGATTAGAAGTAGTTATGCCCCCCCCCAAAAAAAACAGAGAAAAAAGGTTTTCTGTTATACCAACACTTTAATAGGATTTCAGTGGGGTTTATGGCACTATTGGTGATATATTTTCTTCTCTATTTGCCAAATTTTCTTCAATATAATCATTTTTAAAAAATAAAAGAAATATTAACATGTCTTTGACTATACACATAGCTACTGCTGGGGCTAACTATACTAACATTATTATTATAAAGGAAAAATAAATATATTCCTTTAGCTTACTTCTCAATATGGAAAAAAGTTTCTTATTTTTAAAAATGGTG
>SJYQ01026611.1:55438-85870 GCA_006410935.1 Redunca redunca
AGGAAAGAATGCATAATTATTCTTTGAAAAATTACAAATATATTCTAGAAATACTATTCACTTTTTCATACTTTCCTTCTTGTCTTAATTCATGCCTTTGTTAGTTAAAATATTACATTTTTTAAATGCTAAGTGTTATTCATTTTAAACAATTTTTTAGGCTTCAAATTGTCAGTGGAAATAAAGCTATCCAATAGCACCTTCCTTATTCATAAATAATAATTAAAGCCATTGATTGCATGCATGTAGACAACTGATATACAGTCCTCAAATCTGATGGTCAGCTATTTTCAGCCAAGGAATAACTAGTTCTCTTCAGCCTCCTTAATACTTCATTGCTGAGTGAAGGAAATGAGGCAGCCATCTCTATGGAACTGTGACAAGCTCAGTATGACTTTAGATTTAATTTTTTTAACAAAAAGAGACACAGATAAAAGGGGAGACATTTGAGATCAACAACATTCATAAGATTACTAGTATCCAAAGCTGGATGAATCAAATATTATAAGTGACTTTATGCTAACTAGACAGGAACAACACAGGCAGGAAAGTCCATCAGTGTATAATAGGTACAGGTAAAACCAGGTGCATCAGGCAAAAGTGATTTTGCTTCAACAGTGCTCATCATGGCCTTAGGGCTTCTCTGGCGGCTCAGTGGTAAAGAATTCGCCTGCCAAGGCAGGAGCTGCAGGTTCAATCCCTGGGTTGGGAAGATCCCCTAGAGAAGGAAACGGCAACCCACTCCAGTATTCTTGCCTGGGAAAACCCATGGACAGAGGAGTCTGGTAGGCTACAGTCCATGGGGTCACAAAAGAGCTGGACACAACTAAACAACCACCACCCCTCTTAACTGTTACAGCTCATGGTTTGGTTAGATCAGCAGTGGTAAAGACGGGGCCCAGGCAAGTAATTAAAATAAGTGAAGCCAGAGGAACAATAACCAAGTGGGGAGCATAGTAAACTGGAAAAACACATACACCAGATACATGGAGCACCAACTACTCAGCTTTTTCAGCCCAGTGCTGCCGCGTGGGAATGCAGACCTAACCATGGTCAGATCCTTGGATTTTCCCAGAGAAGCCAGACATCTGATTACCTTGTTTTTAAGTTGTGGAAACTTTAAAAAACAAAACAAAAAATAACACTGTGTAAGACAACACGCATGCGTGCGTGCTAAGTCACTTCAGTCGTGTCTGACTCCTTTGCGACCTCCATGGACTGTAGCCTGCCAGGCTCCTCTATCCATGGGATTCTCCAGGCAAGAATACTGGAGTGGGTTGTCGTGCCCTGCCCCAGGAGATCTTCCCAAGCCAGGGATCGAACCCACTTCTCTTATGTCTCCTGCATTGGCAGGTGGGTTCTTTACCACTAGTGCTACCTGGGAAGCCCCTTAAAACAACACAGTGCGGGCCAAATAAAATATGTTCATCATTTTACAATCTTAGGCTTAAAACCTTCTGAAATGAGCTGTGGGGACTTTCTGGATGTGAAAAAGGTGTAGTTCTCTCTACTTTTGATTTTTGAAGACATGTTGTGGAGTCATAAAGGAAGAACTACTATTGTGGTAATATAAGAAAATTCAGAGGTGAATTCCAAGAAACTGACAAAAACCTAAAAACTGGCTTGTAAAAAAAGGATTAATCTAAACATATATTATGATACTCAGCTAATTTTCCTGCTCACAATGGCAATGTAGGAGGGAAGAATTTGAGCAAAGTTAAGTGATCCATCATGAGAACTCACAAAAAGGACTCAAAATGAAGAGGTTCTCCAAAAAGAAAAAAGAAAGGAAAAAAATATGTATATATACTTAGCACACTAATTCAAAAGTAATTAGGCAACTCAAACACCTCAGGGACTCTAATTTCTTTTAACTTTATTGCTATATATTTTTCCAAACACTGCTTGTAACTCACTGTTTTTAAACCCAACAAAAAGTTATGTTTTACAGTNACCTCAGGGATTCTAATTTCTTTTAACTTTATTGCTATATATTTTTCCAAACACTGCTTGTAACTCACTGTTTTTAAACCCAACAAAAAGTTATGTTTTACAGTATTTGCTTCATTAAAAATAAAATTATGAATCATTATTTCTTTGCATTTAGTTTGCCCTATTTATCGGTTTAAAAGATAGGCTGGTTTTGCATCTTGCTGTAAAACACATAACTGTATTACTTCAAAACCTTTTTGAAATAAAGCAGGTTAAAAAAGATTTAAGATCTGGCTACAACTTATGATGTTAATCTTACATTATCAAGCCATTCAACCAAGTTTTTCATGATTTGGTGAAATCACAGTCAAAACAAATACGGAGTTGCAGTCACTGAAGTTGGTTATATGCTGACCATTGGTGGCTCAGACTGTAAAGAATCACTGCAGAGCAGGAGCCCTGGGTTCAATCCCTGGGTTGGGAAGATCCACTGGAGGAGGGCATGGCAACCCTCTCCAGTGGAGGAACCTGATGGGCTACAATCCGTGGCGTCGCAAAGAGTCAGACGTGACTAAGCAACTAAGCACAGCACAGCATACTCCAGTTTGACTTTAGAAATGTCACTTCCAAAGTAGAAGAATTTGTCTAGTTTTTGGTCTAACCCATTGTTTGCAATGGGTTGTTACCTACTGCTATGTAACATCACACCAAACTCAACTGCTTAAAACAGGAAACATGTATAGTCTTATTGTTTGTATAGGTCAGGAATCTGGGAGCGGCTCAGCTGGAGGTTCTGGCAGTGACCTCTCACTAGGTTGCAATCAAGCTGTTAGCTAGGGCTGCAGGTATCGCAGGCTTGACTGGGTCTACAGCATCTTTTCCCAGCACAGTCATGGGAATGTTGGAAGAAGGCATCAGTTCCTCCCTGTTTCTGGGTCTTTCCATAGGCTGCTCCCGATGAGGCTTCCCCAAGAGTGAGAGATCCACAGGAGGGAACCCAAGACAAAAGCTGTAGTCTTTCATAATCTAAGCTCAGAAGGCACATACCATCACTTCTGCTATATGTCTTTGGTGCAACGTGGAAGCAGATTACACAGGGATGTGAATAGGAGGAGGCAGACATGGAAGCCAGCTAGCAAGAAACCTTTATTCTACACCAATACATCTGAGAGAAGCAACATTCGCCTGTAGTTAACAGTTACCTAGAGCTATAATTCTGAGTTGAGAAGCTGACATCTCCAATTGCAGGTGGGAGTGCGAAAAAGTAGAAGGAATTTGCATATTATTATGAAAAAAATCTAATCTATGATTTTTATTTATCCCCGACCTTCACAAATGCCTTTTTTCCTAGTCATCATTTCCATACCATTTCTCTCCACCCAATCTTCAGAACCATCCCTCTAACCCTTACACATGGGTTGAGTGTTTGAGAGATTAAAGGTTAACGTACATCCATCCATACATAAATACATACATATGCTTTGAAGGTTAAATAATTCTAGCTCCTTTAAAAAGTCAAGTGAGTCAAATAAGCCATTGATCTGGAGTTAATGGGGCCTTAGTAAGAAATTACAATCAGCTGGAAAGATGGCGCACTTATACAAGTCTCAAGCATAAAAAAACAGCTTCAAAATACGGAAAGGAAAAGTCAAGAAGTGAAGATGAGAGAAAAGAGAAGGTGGGAAAAAACAAAGACTGGTATGGCCTTGGAAGATAATAAGTAGCATAAGATATAAAGCAATTTTTAAAACCCCAATTTTAGTGACTTTCAGTTTCATACTTATAACTACTCAACAGCTGAGACTAGGCTGAATGGAAGAAGGCAGACCTACAGACAGGGTCTGGAGGGCTCTTAGGATGAAACAATGAATCACTTGGAATCAGCTTTTTACAAAATATGCTTTTTGTATCTAGAAATGTTTCCATTCATTTCCACTTGCTTTAGGGACTTCCCTGGCAATCCAGGTTAAGTTTAAGACTCCGTGTTTCCAACATAGGGGATGTGGATTCAATCCCTGGTCAGGGAACTAAAATTCCACATGCCATGTGGCACAGCATCCCCCCGCAAAAAAAAAAACACCCAAACAAAAAATACATTTCCACTTGCTTTATATAATATTGCAACCACAATTGTAGTTTCACTCTACCTACAATCTGCGAAAACAAAATAAAACAATCTTAAGTGGATTTTAAGATGTTTAAAAAGATTTTATTAAACTTTGAACCTTCAAACTTCATTGGCATTTGTTATTTGCTTCAGGCCCCTAGGAGCTCAGGCTAACAGAGGAGGCTAAACAGTAAAGGGTCAGCTGTGCCCTAGTGGAATTCTCTATGAGAACACACAAAGGAGAGAGGAAACAGAAATGAAATACAGGATGGTTAGAAAGTGTACAGGACGTTTTCATACAAGGGCTCCCTGGTCAGCAGTTCTTGGTGTGACTCCTGAGTGGTTCCTTGAAGTTACCCTTGGGCCTCCACTGTCCACTTTTATTCCTGAGGATGAGCTGCCCCAACAGCGTTAATAATTGCATAGTATCTCACTAAGCAAATATGCTATAGTTTACTTAACCATCCCCCCAACTCAGGACAATTAATTGTTTTGTGGGTTTGGGGTTTTGCATTATTAAGTACAGTGCTTTAAGATTATGTAGCCTGCCAGGCTCCTCTGTCCATGGGATTCTCCAGGCAAGAATACTGGAGTGGGTTACCATTTCCTTCTCCAGGGGATCTTCCTGACCCAGGGATCAAATCTGGGTCTCCCACATTGGAGGCAGACGCTTTAACCTCTAAGCCACCAGGGAAGCCCATTTAACCATTGCTACATACCAACTGATCCAAACTCAGCGACTTAAAGTATCATTTTCTCTCTCACACTTTCTGTGGGTCAGAAATCCATGAGCAGTCTAGCTGGGTGGTTCAGGCTTGGAATTTCTCGTGAAATTACTACTACACTGTCTGTGGGGGCTGCAGTCCTCTCTGAAGGCACAATTGGGGTAGTATCTGCTTCCAAGCTCACTCACATAGTTCTAGAAAGCTCCATTTCTTGCTGGCTGTCAAAGACCTTACAACACAGGCCTTTCCATGGGCTACCTAAGGGTCCTCATGTTATAGCAGTGGCTTCCCTCCAGGCAAGTGATGAGAGACCCCCAAAACAGAATCATTGTAGAGCCTTGTAAAGCTGGTCACCCATGCTCAAAAGTGGCAGACCATTGTTTCTGCTGCAGTCTAGTGGTAACACAGATCAATCCTGGTGTGATATGGGAGGGACTGTACCAGGGTCAGAATGCCAGGATGAGGGATATTTGAGGGGATTCTTGGAGTCTAGCTACCATGGGTCCTATATTCATACATACATATTCCACATGTTAGACAAACATACACATATGTGTGTGCATGCACGTGTGTATTTGCTTAAGACAGATGCTCTGAGGAGGTGGTCCTGAAAAGAAGAATGGTGGCTTTTTAAAATTAATTATTTTAACTGGAGGATAATTATAATACAATATTGTGATGGTTTTTGCCATACATAACATGAGCAGGCCATAGGTATACATGTGTCCCCCCAATCCTGAATGCCCCCTCCCACCTCCCTTCCCACCCTATCCCTCTAGGTTGTCCCAGAGCACAGGCTTTAGCTGCCCTGCTTCAGAAGATCTTGATACTTTTAGATTAAGCCACAGAAACTGCTGTTTTTGTTAAGTCAAGACCAATCAAATATAGGTAATCTCATATAGGTCAAGGTAATAAGCACTGCAATACTGTTTTCCAAAGGGGATTATCAATATGGGGCCCCGCTGACAATGGGCAAGTCTGATAGTTTGGCCACTTATAAAGTATATTTCAGCCCTTACATTAGTAAGTGGTTGCTTGAAGTTGACTCATCATTTATTTCTCCCCAAATAGTACATTTAGTTCCATATTCCTTAACTTACTACATATCACCATTCAGCTATACTGATTAATTTAAGCATATTAAGTGACTTTTTGAGGCCACAGCATCACCACTTCATTGCCTGTTAATGGAAAAACACATAGCACAGCACAGGAATCTAAGTCAGTACTGTCAGATGGGAACACGAGCCACATATTTAAAATGTCCTAGTAGCCACACTTAAAAAGTAAAAAGAAATAGGTGAGATTAATTTTAATCATGGGATAGAGACGCAGATGTAGAGAACAGATTTGTGGACATGGGTGGGGGTGGGGGGAAGGAGAGCGTGGGACTAATTGAGAGTGTAGCATTGACATATATACACTATCACGTGTGAATCAGATAGCTAGTGGGAAGCTGCTGTATAGCACAGGAAGCTCAGCTTGGTGTCTGTGATGACCTAGAGGGGTGGGATGGGGCGTGATGGGAGGGAGACTCAAGAGGTAGGGGATATATGCATTGTTTTTGTTGTATAGTTCCTAAGTCCTATTCAACTCTTTGCAACCCCATGGAGTGTAGCCGACCAGGCTTCTCTGTCCATGGGATTTCCCAGGCAAGAATACTGCAGTGGGTTGATATTTCCTTTTCCAGGGGATCTTCCTGACCCAGAGATCAAATCTGCGTCTCCTGCATTAGCAGGAAGATTCTTTACCACTGAGACACCTGGGAAGCCTGCATATAAGTATACTTATAGCTGATTCACATTGTTGTACAGCAGAAACTAATAAAACATTGTAAAGCAGTTATCCTCTAATTTAAAAATAAATTTAAAGTAAAAATTTTAAATAATCACATTATTTAACACAATATATCCAAAATACTATAATTTCAACATGTAATCAATACTTAAAAGTTTTAATGAGATACTTTACACTTTTTTCTTCACATCAAGTCTTGGATATCCAGTGTATATTTTGCATTTACAGCCTGTCTCAATTTAGCTGCTAAATTTTTATTGGAAATGCCCAATCCACAGTATTTAGATTCCAAAAAGTTTACAGTTGAAAAAGTAGATTCACATATGAACGTTGTTCCAGTCATGCCTAAAATTTTCCTAATTACCAGGAACTTGTTGTTTATCCATTCCATATACATTAGCTTACATCTGCTAACCCCAAATTCCCACTCTATCCCTTTCCCAACCTTCTCCCTCTTAGCAACCATAAATTTGTTCTCCTTGTCCCTGAATCTATTTCTATTCCATAGATAGGTGAACTTATCTATTTCATAGATAGGTGTTTTGCCTATGATCTAAGAGTTTCATTTGTGTCATATTTTAGATTCCACATATAAGTGATATCCTATGGTAGTTGCCTTTCTTTTTCTAACTTCACTTAATAATCTCTAGGTCCATCATGTTATTGCAAATGGCATTATTTCATTCATTTTGATGGCTGAGTAGTATTCCATTATATACATGTACTACATATTCTTTATCAATTCATCTGTCAATGGACATTTGTTTCCATGTCTTGGCTATTGTGAATAATGCTGCTCTGAATGGAGGGGTACATGTATCATTCTGAATTACAGTTCTGTCTGGATATATGTCCAGAAAGGGAATTGCTGGATCATTCAGCAACTCTATTTTTAGCTTTCTGAGGAACCTCCATACTGTTTCTCATAGTGGTTGTATCAACCTACATTCACACCAGCAGTATAGGAGGGTTCCCTCTTCTCCATACCCTCTCAAGCATTTTGTTATTTGTGACTTTTTGATAATCGCCATTCTGACTGATGTGAAGTAGTACCTCATTGTCATTTTGATTTGCATTTCTCTAAAAATTAGTGATATTGAGCATCTTTTTTATGTGCCTATTAGACATTTGTATTTCTTCTCTGCAGAAAGAAGACATTGAGGTCTTCTGCCCATGTTTTGATTGGTTGTTTCTGTTGTTGTTGAGTTATAGTTGTATGAACTGTTGGTATGTTTTGGAAATTAAGCCCTTGTGAGTCATATTGTTTGCAGATATTTTCTTCTATTCTCTAAGTTGTCTTTTCATTTGGTCTGTGGTTTCCTTTGCTGTGCGAAAGCTTATAAGTTTGACAGGTCCCACTTGTTTGTTTTTGCTTTTATTTCTATTGCCTCGGGAGACTGAGTGAAGAAAACATTGGTGCAATTTATATTAGAGCATGTTTGCCTATGATCTCTTCTAGGAGTTTCATGGTGTCATGTCTTAATGTTTGTCTTTAAGCCATTTTGAGTTTATTTTTGTGTATGGTGAGAGGGTATATTCTAACTTCACTGATTTACATGTGGCTGTCCCAACTTTCCTAACACCACTTGCTGAAGAGACTTTTTCTCATTGTATATCCTTGCCTCCTTTGTCAAAGATTAATTGATTGTAGGTGTGTGTGTTTATCACTATCAATGTCACTTTTTCCTTTTGTATCTATGCCCAACAGAGTTCAGAGGTTATCTGGATATAACAAAGTTTTTAAAAACAAAGTAAAGATTCACCTTTCTATCACAGTAAAAAAACATAACTCACAATTTGTCTTTCACTTGAGCCAAAGTAAAATCATCCAACATATTATTCATATTCTTAAGATAATATTGTACCCTTTTGTTCAATATTTGGTCAGCTCTCTGGATGACTTCTATGCTCACTGTATCAATTCTTCCATCTTAGATTAGAAAGTCTTAGAGGTGAGATGTTAGCCAACTTATTTTACCTTGTACAGTAACAAAAGACATGGTAACATACACATAAATGCCTCAAATACTTTTTGATAGTTACAATGATGATGATGATGGAGATAAAGAAATTGCTTGCTAGCCTTATATATAAAGTTGTAGTTCTCAGTGACTTGGGGATCTGAGATTACAGAATTATATTTTATTGTTCCATAGTCTGAATTCCAAAAAAAATGCAAAGAAAGCTTAGAAGATTTTATTAATCAAAAGTCTGTACTTCAAAAATCACAAGAAATAAAAATACAGAAAAATTCACATATAGTTTTTTACTACAAACTAACCCTAAAAGAGACTAACAAATTAGGTAACCACTGAGTAAAAGTTACAATTAAAAATGTTATTTTGGGGCTTCCCTGATGGCTCAATGGTGAAGAATCCACTTGCCAGAGCAGGAGACCCGGGTTCAATCCCTGGTACAGGAAGATCCCACATGCTGCCAAGCAACTAAGCTTGTGCATCACAACTATTGAGCCTGTGCTCTGGAGTCTAGGAGCTACAACTGCTGAAGCTTGTGCTCCACAGCAAGAGAAACCACCACGATGAGATACCTACACACTGCAGCTAGAGAACAGCTTCTGCTCTCCACAACTAGGGAAAAGCCCGTGCCACAGTAAAGACCCAGCACAGCCAAAAATAAAGTGAATAATAAATAAATAAATATATTTTTTTAAATGTTACTCTAACACATTTGGTGTCTATGTCCAAAGAACACAGAAGAGACATTTATTTTCACTTTCATCTTTTCTTTACCAACACCTAAATAAGGAGAAAAGTATTGGTAGAAATGAATGTTAGGATCAAAATTGGTATAATACATACAATCTCATATACATCATTTTCCTCTATGCTTATGTGTTCCTCAACCCCTCCAGGATAAAATAAAAGTTATAAAAAGATGGCACAGAAACCAACTTATTATCTACAGGTATCACTAAAGTCTTTAAGGCTTTTAACAGAGAATTACCATCCTCTTGTCCCCTTCTCCCCATCCTTCCTTACTCTAATACCTACAGTACAGAATTCCTAATTATCTCAGATATTTGTCACTAACATGTAGATTTTTTAAAAATTAATTACTGCAACCTAAGCTTGTTCCACATGATGTAGACTACTGGTATTTATATATGGGTGGCATGAGTGGCACAAGAAGAATATATGCAAAAATTCTTATTTTTAAAATTATTTTTTCTTTTTATCATTTCATCGTTCTAAATGACACAGAAAAGAATCAGGCCAGCCAGCTCTGTCTGGATTCCTCCCTTACGTTATCTACTCAGTGAACAAGACACAGTCGACTCACTGTTTCTGTGGAATCCTAATCAGCTGAGGCCACTAAGCACTGCTCATCTGGGGCTGCAGCCATCCCCTCTCCTGACCACTACCAAGCAGGGAGGGAAGTCTCTCTTTTGATTTAGGTCCTGAGGAGATAAATCAGGTCCCTGGGAGACAGCATAGTCACACATGTGGAACCAGTCATTGGGAATTAAGAACAGAAGTATCTGGCGAGACTTGCAGATACTGCAAGGAGCTTAAGAAGAAGAGTGATGAGCTTTCATACACTTGCCTTTCTCACATTATAAAAAGGAAGAATCTCTGAAGGCTTCTGAGTAATGGCCAAACAGCTCTGCCATAAACTGCCGTCTGACCAGAATAAATCCTTTAACCTATTTCAGTTTCCTCATCCGTAATAGGGTGATTGTGTTAATAATTAAAGTGTTTTAGGGCACTTAATCCAACCTATTCCACTTTGCCAGGACTGAGAACTTGCCAAGGTTTACTCAGAGACAGCAAAAGTTTATAGGAAACAAAGTTTACAAGAGACCGTGTTTTTAGCTAAAGCTCCTAAACAAACACTTAAAATTTATTTCTTTTTAGCCCAAACATGGAAGAGCATTCCTCCAAAACACCTACATGGTTTTTTCCCTCAGGCTGCCGCCAGGCCACTACTCCCACTACTCAGTCCCCTAGTGCTGTGGCGGCGGCCACACACTCCACCCAGGTCACCGGCAGCGCTTCTCCACGGAGCTTCTGTGTCACCCTCTGGTGCAAGGCTGCCAGGCAGAGTGAGGTGGCAGGGAAGGCCTGGGCCCTCCCAGTGGGAGCACACAGGCAGCAGAGCCCACCGTTCCTCTGGCCTCACCCCTTGTAGTTCCAAAAGTAAGACTAGTCCTTGAAAATAATGAGAGATTGGACACTAGTTAGGTAAATACACAACCAGAATAATTCTGCTGAGGGGGAGACTGTAGCGCGTTAGAGGAAGGACGACAATCAGTCTGAGCCTTTCTTAAGGAACCCAAAACAGAAAGAGGTAGTTTATTTATCTTCAAAGAGGTGTGTATTCAGTAACTGGTGACTCTATCATGGAAATTTAATGAGACGATTTGCTCAGAGTTGCAAATCGTCTCATTAAATTTCCATGATAGAGTCTACGACCACCATTTCTGATGGTTAGCCTCCAGTTTCCTTTGGTTATCTGTACAATGCCTTAAAATCTATATGTACAAGTAGTTTTTAGAAACTGTATTTTTCAAATAACGAAACATCAGATGATGCTCACTGATTTCATCTTCTAGTAGTTGTGTGTTTACTTTATTTTTGATTCCTACATGCAAAACGTTTTCCTTCTGTTGTCCTTAAAGGTCATTTCTTTTGTATCTCCTTTAAGGTTTATATTTCTTAAACTACCTAATCAAACAATTTACCACTAATTCCCAGAAGAAAACGCTGAATGAATCCCTTCCATCTCAATATATTCCATTTTTAGGAGACCATCAAGAAAGAAATCAGGTCATTTGAAGGTAAATCTTCTCTTTTCACTGATATTCAGGATGTGAATTATGACTTACTGCTTACTAGATAACAATTCCCTTTCCTTCTGAGAAATCTATTCAGTAATCCCTTCTGGGAGCTTCTGGGTCCCAAGCCCCTAATGACTGTGAAATATTGAAATTACACTGGGAATTCCATGTGGGAGCCAGATTATAGCAAGAAATTGGAATGGAATCCCTTAGAAAGAGCCTATTTATAAACTATAATCATTTAGCCTCAGATTCAACAAAAGGGAGACATGGAAAGGTTATCTATGGGCACCCGCCTGACAGAATATCTGCACAGTTGTCCTCAAAGTTCTTTTGCATCACCCTTTAAAATACTCATGTTACAATCTGTAAAGTCCTCTGACATTAAAAAAAAGAAAGACTAAATATACTCATGTAGTTTCTCCATGATAACAAGCTTCTAATTTAAAACACTGCCTTAGTTTTCTCAGTCAAGCAATAGTCCTAAGGTGAACCTACTTGGAAAACCAAAATTCAGATATTAAGGAAATAATTTTATTGTACCAATTCTGAATCATTCTAAGCATGACAAATAGTTTCCTCTCTTGATTTATTTTTACATCATTTTATTGTCTCCAGCAGTGTCATCATTTAAAAACCAAATTAAACATAACTATGGGACAGCCACTTCCTGTTTCTGTTTTGAATTTCTTCTTCAACACTCTTTCAAGAAGTACACAGTCAAACTGTATGGTACGAGGTTAACATATGGCTTTGGAGTCAGACAGATTTAGGTTCCAATTTTGGCTCAACCATTAACGTAACTTCAGGCATCCTCTACATTCCACTCTCTTCTTCTGTTTAACAGGGAGAGTAATACCTGCCCTAAGTGTATCTGCAGCCAAAATGAGACAATATCCTGGTGCATACTGCACAGAGCCAGGCACATAGTAATTACTCAATAAACAGTAGTCATTATTTTATACATGCATGCACATTGAAAACTCTAGAAAATGAATTTAAAATATTCTTCATTCTATAACCCTAGTAACACAAACATGTACTCGCTTGTAATTTATATCCACATAAGATTTTATTTTTATATCATTATGGCTCAGCTGGTAAAGAATCTATCTGCAAGGCAGCAGACCTGGGTTCGATTCCTGGGGTGGGAAGATCCCCTGGAGAAGGGAAAGGCTAGCCACTCCAGTATGCTGGCCTGGAGAATTCCATGGACTGTCCAGTCCATGGGGTCACAAAGAGTGGGACACGACTGAGTGACTTTCACACATACACATAATTGTAATATATAATTTTCTAATTTTTCACATTATAATCACTTTTTCATGTTATCATGCAGGATTCATAACTGTTGAATGAGATTCCATTAAGTAAACTTCTATAATTTAACCCTTAAATTTATACCAAATATCTGAGGGGTTTTGATGTTACAAATTTGCATAAATGCAGCTTCTTCATTCTGTGGGATTCTATCCTTAGGATGAATTCTCAAAGTAGGCTTTCTATAGTAACCATAAACTCTTTTATGGCTTAAATGTGCATGGCTTTCTACAAGTTCATACAATTTCTAGTGCCTTTGTCAATAGAAACATCATCGTGCCCTCTCAAATCTTCAGTTTTAATAATATTAAATGTATTGAATATTTACCATGTACTGGCCTATCTCATCAATCTCACAACAAATGTGGAAGTAGTACAACCTTTCTTACAGATGAGGAAGTAAGTTTCAGACAGTTTAAAAGCCATGTCCAAGGTAACACAGCAACTAAAGACTGGAACTTGGACTCAAACTCAGATTCTAGCTAAGGCCACAGTGCTCTTAACCACTTGGTTTTTTTCTGCTTTACTTTCACTGATGTTTTATTATGCAGTTCTTTGATTACTAGCAAAGTTTTCATTTTTACATGTTTAAAACTGTTATTCTCTTATTGTGTTATTTGCATATTATTTAGCAACTTCTGTAAAGTGGTGGGGGCAATTTTGTTCACTGTGTATTTTTTACCAATCAAGTGTATCATCACAACCTTCACACAAGAGGCCCAGGTCCCTTCTTGATGGCCTCACTGAGCTCAGTTTGTAACAAAAGGCGCCCCTTCTCTTTCTCCTTCTTCCTGCCAATCTTGGGCTGAATACAAATATATTCTAGAAAGCTACCATGCCCACATCTTTTCAACATTATTCACTCATACAACATGGCTCTTGGCTACCTTGGAACACCCTACCATAAGTGAGAGTGAAGACCCCATGTCCCCTGGGGAGTAACAAACTAATAATTTTGTAACAGAACCAATTTACCAAGGTCTTTGAATCAATCAATATCTCATTCTCCCCATGTCCCCCTGCTTCCCACTCTGTCTTCAAATGTCTCTTTTGCTAACTAAGATAAAGACTGACATGTATAGGTTTTTTTTTTTTTATGAATTTGTGATCCAAACAATTTGGCCTTCATTCAAAACTTATCTCCCATAATGTATAGACACATCATTAAGACCTCAAATCTATGGTTTACTAGTAAGCAAAACCAGGTTTACCTAATTAATGTAAACTTTAATAATCCTATTTTATAATAAGGGTCATTACCTGCATTATGTCTTGCAATATAGCCAAGTGCCCAGGCTGCAGCCTCTTTGACTCCAGGGTCAAAATCTTCCAAGCAAATGACCAGTGTGTCCAGTGCTCCACAATCAACTATTGCCTGAGCTAGTTGGGGAGAATGTTTACCAACTGCTCGTAACACAAAGGCAGCTGCTTTCTTGTAAAAACGCTACAAGGGTAAATAGACAAAACTCAATGTGAATCAAGCTAAAAGTTAAAATAGACCAAAACAAACATAAAAAAATGACACTGATATTGAAAATTAAAAAAAAAGCTCAGCAGTTTTTTAAATATAAAAGATGAAAAACATCCTGCAAAATCATTTTGATTTTTTGAGGCTTCCCCATTGCTTTTGTTCATTAACTGAACTGAAACGGTGTACATCTTTAATTTCATTTCAAATGTTTTACTATGAAACGTGCATTTAGAAACTGCATAAAATAAAATGTAAGCATTTTCTTTCCTACAGATTCATAAAATAATGGGAGTTTATGTTTGTGCATTACAGTGAAAGGTATTGTTTGTCCTGTGGGAATACCTAGATTGTTAGCACATGCAACTAAACTGTCACCTGACAAATTCATTTCCTTTACTTGCCCTCCGTCTGTAAGCATGACCTCAACTAACCTTTCTGGTGTCCCGTGTTATCCTGAAATAACAACTATGCTCTGAGGTGCACTTAGCAATCATCAGATAAAGTTTCTATTTCTTCACAGTGTATACAAAAAAAAGCAACTAGGTGACTACAGCAATTGTTTTGAAAGCATTCTATTTACATAGGCTAAAATACTAAAAATCAATAAAAAATTATATGAGAGAGAAAATACAAAAGTTATATTTTAACAGATTATATCTTAAAATTAGGATATGTTGAAAAGATAAGGAATCTACTGTTAGTAACAACGTTTTGATTTGATATATTTCTTTAGAGTCTTAAATATCAACATATATAGACATTAAAATATTTGTTACAAAGTCTAATTTTACAAGTCCATAACCAAATATCTACTAAATCATTACAAAAATTAGAAGAGTTTTAAAGTATCTTTCCATAGATTATTTTCTCATGACTGTGGAAGAATAATAATGATACATTTCTTGTCATTACCATAAGCTGATTTGAATGTTTATGGCAGAATTTTCAAATTCACACTTTACTGAGCACCAGTAGTTAGCATTAACTACAGTGCCTAGAATTCATACTCTCCTATCTCACTCCCCCCTTCCTCTTAACTTCTGCTTCTCCAAATCCGTAACTCTCTTCTCTCCTGGAATGCCTCACCAAAAGAACTGCCAGAAAAGAAAAGAGAAGAGAAAGAAGAAAGGATGGAAGGAAGGAACCAAAGAAAACCTGGAGGGAAAAGGGAGGAAAAACCAAACCAGAGGACTTTGTACGCATAGAGAAGAGATTAAATCTCATGTGAGAAATGGGTTAAAGGCCTGGAAGGGGAAGGAGACAGAAGCCTGTGAAGATGCTTCCCATTCTCACTTTCTCCTCACATGTGCTCTGTTGCTTTAACTAATGGCCACTCATTCACACTTAGAAAACCTTAGAGAACCTTCTGTGTGAGATATCAAACACAGACCTTGCCCTCAGAGATGGAGCTAAGAGTCCAAGCATTTGATGAAAGAAAGAACGCCTACAAGAAAAATACAATTTCTTTAACTCCTCCTAGAGATAAAAGTCATTAGCAAATGACTCTCCAATCTTTAAAAAAAAAAAAAATAAGGCACATTTTAAAGCAATTAGAATTTTATTTCATTTTGTAAAAAAAAAAAAAAAAAAATTTGGCCATTTTAAAGTGTACAATTCAGTGACATTTAGTGCCTTCACAATGTTGTGCAACCATACCTATCCAGTTCCAGAATATTTTCATTCCTCCAACAAGAAATCCCCTGCATTGAGTAGCCACTTCTCACTCCCCTCTTCCCCCAGCTCCTGGCAATCATTAATCTGTGTCCATCTCTATGGATTTGCACTTTTTGGATACTTCATATAAATGGAATCATACAATATGTAGCCTTGTCTGGCTTCTTCCTCTTAATATAACTTTTTCAAGGTTCATCCATGTTGTAGAATGTACCAGTACTTCACCCCTTTTTATAACTGATAATACTCCATTGGGATATATAACATTTACTTTACCTAGTCATTCTTTTGGCTATTGCAAATAATGTTTCTATGAACATTTGTGTTCAAGTTTTGCTTGAACACCTGTTTTCAATTCCTTTGGAAATATAACCAGGAGTAGAACTGCTGGGTCATATAGTAATTATGTTTATCTTACTGAGGAACTGCCAAGTTGTTTTCCATAGCAGCTGTGCCACTGTACACAACTTCTCCACATCTTCAATAACACTTGCTATTTTCCTTTTTTTTCTTTATTTTATTTGTTATGGCCATCCTGGTAGGTAGAATGCTGGCTCTTCAGAGTTTTGATTTTCATCTCCCCTAATGACTAATGCCATTGAGTACTTTTTCATCTTGGCTCTTAGTACATTTTCTTTGGATAAATGTCTGTGTGAGTCTTTTGCCCATTTTTTAATTGAATTGTTTGTCCTCTGGTTATACGTGTGTAAGAAATATAATTTAATCTTAAAGACATGTCAAGAAAGATACATCCCTAGGTTATGATAAATCAGCAGGATGGAACAAACAGGCAAAGACCCTACCTAGAGGAAGATCCTTAACTATTGTTAGGAACATAAAGGGAATCAGACAGGATGGGGAAAAAATGGAAGCAGTCTTAGATTACCTTTAAAAGGCTTGCCATGCTTGCATGCTTGGCAAAAAATGCTTTGTCAAACCTCCCCTTACATTCATTCTCCTTGCTTTCAAATGCTTCTCTTCCTCCTTGCTTCAAAGCTATCTCTTCCATTGCCCATTAACTAGATTCAGACGGTAAAGAATCTGCCTGCAACACAGGAGACCTGGTTTTGATCCCTGGGTTGGGAAGATCCCCTAGAGGAGGAAATGGCAACCCACTCCAGTATTCTTGCCTGGAGAATTCCATGGACAGAGAAGCCTGGGGGGCTACAGTCCATGAGGTCGCAAAGAGTTGGACTGAGCGAATAACGCAACACTACAATATGTAACTTACTTGCCCAGGGTGCCACACATCTTTTGAAGACTGATCCTATAACTTGAATAAGACCATATATGGAAGTACTGTTGTGTGTATAATTCCATTAAAAACTTTAATATGTTTTCTCCTATACTAACAGTGATGCAGAAAAGCTGTCTATTAGCCCCAAAGTAAAACACCCTAAAGGTATTATTATGTGTAGTTCAAAGAATTGAAGGTTGTATTGATACCCTAATAATTCTATGCCTATACACTTGCAATTGTACCCAAACTATCAATTTTTTTAAAATCCAAAACAAAAATCATATAACTTTGGTTTAAAAAAATTCTTACATTCTGTTCTGCCAGTGAATAAACAAGCTGTGGAAGAATATCACCCTTCACGACTGCTTCTGCCAGGTCATCATTATAATTAGCCAGTCTCCCCAGAGCCAAAGCAGCAGTCTGTTGAATTGTTGGGACCACATCCAGAAGAAGAGGCCTCAGCAAAGCCATTACGCCTAAGTTACAAGAAATAAGAAATCAGCAAATTTTAAATGAAAAAGCAAACATACTATTCAGCATATATGCAGATAGGAAAATGCAAAGGGAAATATCATTAAAAACAAGCAAACAAAAACCACCCACTAAAAGCTAACAGGATATTAAGCAGCAGCCAACTGGACAAGGTATAGAATAATATAACCTGCAATTATCAAAGCAGCAGCCTAGCATGGAACTAAGAACGGCTTTGGAGAACCAGAGTTTAAATCCCTGATTTGGCAAACTCTAGCTGTGTGATGTCAGGAGGAATGCAGAGACAGGCTATAAAGCACGCAGTGGAAAGCCTTCCTAGCAGGGTTATGGGGGTGGGGGGGCGGAGGCGAAGGTATTAAGGAGCTGTGTTCCTCCGCCCTCAACCCCACGTGCCCCGCCCTCCCCACCCCGCCTTGCCCACTCCCCACAACAGCCTTTGCAAACCCTATCTCTTTCAGGGCTCAGTTCAGTTCTTTCCTCTCAAGTCTTCTGGTGTTTTTTTTTTCTCTGATTCCAACCAATTTAGAGTCTATTACAGAAATTTTATGAGGATCTATTTCAGGGCCAGGTGAGCTAGAAGGGCCATTCGACTAGGGCTTCCCATTCATAAAGGGCTGTAAATTCAGATTTCTGACATTGTCTCCGAATAAATAAATTATTTAAGATAAGGAAGTATGTCACATTACTAGCTCTCATTAATATTTATTCTAGGGTTGAATACATAGTAGGAATACCATCATCACAGCACAATAATAAAAGTAGCTTATATATTATTTTGTGTTAAGAACTTATTTTCTATATCAATTCACTGAATTCTCATAACAAACGTATGAAGTAGGTCCTATTATCATGTCTATTTTACAGATGTGGAAATGAAGACTAAAAAAAATTAGGGAAATCACACAGCTAAAATGCAGGAGCAAGGTTACAAATTCAGACATTCTTTATTCATACTTACTAAAGAATACGTAAAACTGGATGGAAATAATATGGAAAAATGAGGAGATGGGGTAAATTATTTCATTTGGATCATTTTATTCAATATTCCAACTCTATATTAACTCTGCTGTGCTGTGTGCTCAGTTGTGTCCAACTCTTTGTGACCCCATGGACTGTAGACCTCCAGGTCCATGGAATTTTCCAGGCAAGAATACCAGAGTGGGTTGCCATTTCCTACTCCAGGGGATCTTCTTTAGAATGGGCAGGCAAATTCTTTACCACTGTGCCATCTTGGAAGCAACCCCTTAATTAAGGTGTTATAGTCTAATACTACAAAAAAAGGTGACGGAGTTCAAACTAGAACAAAGTGCCCCTTGACTTTTAAACTTAATTTACAGTGGGCTGTTCAACTTGCATGTTATTACATCTTTTGTTAAAAAATATCACTGTGACCTATAAAAGCAGATACATATTACCAATATTCTTTTGTAATGTTATATCCAGAAACACGTGAAATAGAAATAAAAGGAAAACACAACAACCTTTAGAATTAGACCAAAATAAGATAAACAGTACTATCAAATAACATAAACAGAGAATAAGGATGCTTATCACAGAAACATTTAATGATGTGACCTCTGGCTTTTCTCGGTTCCCAGTTTTCTTCAGTGATCCTTTTTCTGTCTAATTTGACTTGGTTAGATCCTTTTATAGAAGGCCACTGCTGCAAGTTTGCATCCTGCTCGGGCTGGTTAACTTTGCAGGCACACAGCCCCCCTTCTCAGGCCTAGGCCACAGCTCATGTTAAACAGTTCAGCACGTCCATGTGCATAAGTGTTGCTTATATTATTCTCTATACTTTTTACAGAGATAATTTCTGAAGTATCTCACAACAAACAGTTCAATGTGCAAAATAATGTATAAGAATGACTACCAAACGTTAACATGATTGCTTCTAGAAAGCTGGATCTAAAATTAACCATTTGTTGATTCTTCTTTGTGGCTGCTTATTACTTGATTCAAGTTTTTTAACAGTGGTATAATTCAGTGGCATGAAACACATTTACAATGGTGTGTAATCATCACCAGTATCTAGGAACCATTAAACCACTTTCCACTACACTGAGCCTACATAATTTTAAACTCCCACCAGCAAAGTACAAGGGTTTAAATTTCTCCCCATCCTCACCAATGCTTGCATTTTATTTTTTTTTAGAATAACCCATCCTAGTAGGTATGAAGTGGTATCTCCTTGTGGATTCATTTTTATTTCCCTCTAATGATGGTGAATGTATTTATTGAACATTTGTGCATCTTCTTTGTTGAAGTGCCTATTTAAGTCCTTTGCCCATTTTTTAATTGAGCTGGGGTTTTTTGTTGTTTTGTTCTTGAGTATATCTTGATTTTTTAATAATGAACATGTACCATTTTAAGTAAAACAGGTCAAAACTCTAAAAAAGAAAAGCTAAATTTCTTAAGATATATTTAAAGTTTCATAATAAATACATTAATGAGGCAAAAAATATAAAGTGAAAATATGTTTAGAATAGTTTTAAAAGAATCATAAACTTGTTTTATGCTATTTTTTCCTGATGATTCTGGTATTCCCTTTTTTCCTCACTTGATAGAACTCTCTTTTGAAATATAAATAGAAAATTAATCCATATTGGGTTATTAACCTAAAAGTTTTAATTAAATCTCAAAAACTCTGAAAGTTCTATTATAAAGTTCTATTACAACTTTCATAAAAAGTAGTGGGAGAAATTATAGAATAGCCTCAATCAAACTTTCCCTTATTTCCTTTTAATACAATATACATCTATCACTTGAATTTTGTAGGCCAATTGCATATATAAGCTAGAGGAAAAACGGTCAAACATTTCTAAAGACAAAATAATTTATTCTCATATTACATGTGTGTAATTTATATACCGAACTTTATCAAAATTTTATCAAATTCATGTTATGAATTTAAAGAATGAATTCATCTGAGTTTATACTTCTTATGCTTCCCAGGTAGCTCAGCTGGGAAAGAATCCGTCTGAAATTCATGAGACCCTGGTTCAACCCCCGGATTAGGAAGATCCCCTGGAGGAGGGCATGGCAACCCACTCCCATATTCTTGCCTAGAGAACCCCATGGACAGAGAAGCCTGGTGGGCTACAGTCCATGGGGGTCACAAAGAGTTGTACATGAGTGAGCAACGAAGCACAATAAGCACAATTACATTATTATTTATTATTAGTTACTATATTTAGCTAGTATACCACAAGTCTCCCAGTGTTGAATATCTTCATTGTTCAGACAATGAGAATTTTGAAAACTTTGTAAAAGCTAAAGTTTCCATTTAAAATATCTGAATGAGGTCATTTTTACTAGAGAAAATATTGCCCAAATTTCTAGTCCTTGAATCGCCTCTTAGTGTTTCATAATCTTCAATCCCCAGGAATACATTTTTATCTCCTACACAGGCTAAGTATACTTTGTTATTCTAATTTCAGGTTTGTCCTAAAAATACAGATAATGCTACAAGAGGAACTGAGGAAAGAAGGAAGGGAGGGAGGGAGCAAGGGGAGAAGGAAAGAGAGGAACATATATAACATAAAAAAAATATTTCCTTACCTGTCTGTCCATTAGGAATCCATGGTGATTGATCCTTGGTGAGTGAATGCATGGAAATATAGAGTCCATAGGTTACAGCAGTCTGAATAACTGCTATAATATTTAATAAGACAAGGTCCTCAGTGAGCAGCTAATGAACTCACTGGGGTCTCCACTGAAGGAACCAACAAATACTACCTAATATTATATCTAATAGTAAAAGTAATTCATATATTATACTCTGATATCTGTAAGACAATTTTGTCTTCCCTATATAAATTCATTAAATGGTATGAAAATGTTTATGAAATTTAACCTATAGGCTAAATCTTTACAATCTTCCCCACCCCCAACTTTAAAGCTTTGAGTTTCTTTTCTGTGTTTCTTGTCCCAGTGCCATACTGGAGACACTGCTTCTATTAATAATACTTACAGTGTTATCTAGTTTTACAAAAATAAAAACCTCATGGATCCTGCCCACAATTATTCATTCAAAAAATAGATCAAGGCTTACCAAGTGGCAAGAAATAGGGACCTCACAGATGAGTAAAGGCAGCTCATGCTCTCAAAAAAGTACTGGAAGAAATTATAGAATAGCCTCAACCAACCTTTCCCTTAATTCTTTTTAAAGTCCATGGGGTCGCTAAGAGTTGGACATGACTGAACGACTTCACTTTTCCTTTTCACTTTCATGCATGGAGAAGGAAATGGCAACCCACTCCAGTGTTCTTGCCTGGAGAATCCCAGGGACAGGGGAGCCTGGTGGGCTGCCATCTCTGGGGTCGCACAGAGTCGGACACAACTGAAGCGACTTAGCAGCAGCAGCAGCAGGCCTATCACTTGAATTTTGCTGGCCAATTGGATATATAAGCCAGGGGAAAAAAGGTCAAACATTTCTAAAGACAAAAAAAATAACTCAGTCTCATATTACATGTGTATAATTTCTATACACATTACTTCAATTTGAGGTGCTTTATAAACACAGCTCAACTTTGTTCTATTGAAAGCAAGTCTCTGCAAACCAGGCCTTTGGATTCACTGAAGTCACAGTAAAGATTTCTGGCTGCCCTGGTGACTTATCTTCTTTGTTTTTTCTTTTTTAAATTGTAGTAAAATATACCTAACATTAAATTGACCATTTTAACCACTTTAAGTGCACAATTCAGTGGCATTAAGCACAGTTGTAATGTTCTGCCACCATCACCACTGTCATTTCCAGAACCTATTCATCATTCCTAACAGACACTGTATACCAATTAAACCATAACTCCCCATATCCACCACCCTCAGCCTGAGGTAGTTTCTACTCTATTTTCTGTATCCATGATTTTGCCTATTATAGATAGTTCATATAAATGGAATCATACAATGTTGTCCTTTTTTGTCTGGCTTCTTTCACTTAGCAAAAAGTTTTTAAGGTTTGTCCATATTGTAGCACATATCACAATTGCATTACTTTTTAAGACTGAATAATAGTGGTAAAGAATCTGTCTGCCAAAAAACAAAAAGCAGGAAAAAAAAATATCTGCCTGCCTCCTTATCAACACTGGTTCGATCTCTGGATCAGGAAGATTGCCTAGAGAAGGCAACCCACTCCAGTATTATTGCCTTGGAAATCCCATGGATAGAAGGAGCCTGGTGGGCTACAGTCCAGGGGTTGCAGAAGAGTCGGAAACAGCTTAGTGACTAAACAACAACAACAGTGTTCCATTGTGTGTACATGCATTTTGTTTGTCTATTCATGTGTTAATGAACACTTGGGTTGTTTCCACCTTCAGGTTTGTGAATAATGCTGCTGTAAACATTGATGTTCAGGTATCCATTTGAGTCCCTACTTTCAATTCTTCTGAGCAAATAATGAGTCTGTTGTTTTCTCTTTTACACATATACCTACTACACCCATCTGCCTGGAGAAGATTGGAATGTTGGAATGAGGCTAGTACAGAGAAAAGAGAAGACATTGCTAAAAGGACTGCCTGCTCCCAGAGGTTTCATTGGTAATATCTGAAAAGGAAACATTTGAAAGGCAATCAGTTCAAAAATCTATCTTCACATGTATACCTGTGGCTGATTCTTGTCAATGTATGGCAAAAACCACCACAATATTGTAAAGCAATTAAAATAAATAAATTAATTTTTAAAAATCTATCTTCAGATGAAATTTTTGGTTTTACTCATACTCTGCCTACATTGTTTTGAGATAGTTCACTCTAAAAGATATGGATACAAAGATAATAATTAACATTGATGGAGTGGAGAGGGGGGCTGGGTGTTTTTGTTTTTTTTTTTAATCAGAAATATAGTTTAGGTAATAGTTTCTACAGTTGAACTCTGGGCATAAAACTTGAGTTTTGTGGCAGCAAAAGTAAAAAGAGAACCATTCTCTGAAATAAAAGGAAGCAGGAACAATTTTTTTCCTGAAATCATAGGGCTAGCTTGAAACATAATATTTAGATAAATAGTAAAAGATCGACTGAATAAAAGAGTATAACTTGGGGACTTCCCTGGTGGTCTAGTCTGTCAAGATTTCACCTTCCACTGCAGGTCATTGAGGTTCGATCCCTGGCTTGGAAGCTAAGATCCCACCTGCCTCAGGGCCAAAAAACATAAAACGGAAACAACATTGTAATAAATTCAGTAAAGACTTTAAAAATGGTCCATACAAAAAAATCTTTTAAAATAATTTTATATTTTAAAAATAACAGCAAAATGCACAATGTCTTCAATGATAGATTTTAAAAGTCATGGGAAAGTCTAAGTAGCTATTTTTAAACAAGCCCTCAAAAAAAAGAGGGAATATTATTAGACTAAATCTACAAAGACAGTTCCATGGAAAACTAATGTAATCTAGCATTTGTACACAATTAAATAGTGATTCTAACTCGACAGTGAGATAGAACTTAGACTTTATAGAAAAGTGAACAGAGATAATTTCCTTTGGAAACACAGGCACACATACTCAAGCATAAATATCACTAGTTTTTGCCTAGATTTTTAACAGAACTTGATTAAAAAATAAATTCTAAACTGAGCCACCCTTATTAGCCTGGGGTGTCTGGCAAAACCATTACTTCACTTTGAAAATTAGGTAAGTCTGACTTGTGTTCAGATAGGCCAACTACAAAGCAAGGACAAGATTTCTCCTAGGACCAGTACATCTACTTAACAGAAATCCCAAAGTTTTGCTCCTCATGAACGTGGAAGAAAAGTACTTCACACAAAGTATGATTAAATAAATAACAAAAGAAAGTGCTAAGTATTCGCTCACATCAATCAACCAACAAATATCAAGGACCTCCTTCTTCGCTGAGCTTTACTTCACATGTTCTCAAAAAGCCCAGGAGGGCAGGCGGTCAGTCAGAGGGCAGCTGGCCTCTCTGGGCGAGGTCTCCCAGCCGCTCTTCTTGACGATGGCAGGTGTCAATCCAACAACTCTCTCAAGTACTCTCTCTTGGTGCTCCACTTCCCGGGGATTAGACACGTTCTCTGGGTAATTTGAAAGAGCCTCCGGTTTGATAAGGCTTTCCTTAGAAGTTAAGAGGAAGCCAAAAGGTCTTCTAGAACTCTGAGGCCAGTTTAAGCGCTAAATACAATTTCCATTTCCTCAAATCTCTGGGTATTTATCAATTAAAGTTACTCTTTGGCATGTGGGCCTCCACTCAAGGTCCCACAGTGGTCCTTGAGGAGACCTCAAAAGTCATTACACACAATTACTGAACAGTCACTGGTACCCAAAGGCCTGAACAGATGACGTATTTTAAAAGTTAACCCTGAGTGGAAATTCCCTGGTGGTCCAGGGGTTAGGCCTCCACACAGTCACTGCCGATGACCGGGATTCAGTCCCTGGTCTGGGAATTAGGATCCCACAAGCCACGTGGCTCAGCCAGAAAAAAAAATTTAACACTGAGGTTTATTTGAAACTCCTAGAACATCTATGAATGGTTTCCTGATACCTCAGGTAACACAGGAAGAGCACAAAGTCAGCTAGCAATATGGAAACAGGTCCTAGTCCCAGTTCGGCAACTAACTCACTCAGAGATGAGGGCAAATAATTATCCAGCCTTCTTTGAGATTTAACCACAGTGAAGACGATACCTACTCTACTCACCTGAGCTGTTATAAGAATCTAATCTAAGAGATAGGAAAACACTTAGAAAAATAATTACTCCTTCTTTCATCCTCTTTAAATATGTTGAACATCATCTGCTCTATGCTAAGTATTATGTTAAGCATAGAACTTACAGTTAGTAGAGAAAGGAGAAATTAAACTATTACAATTGTGATAAGGACTATGAAAGAGAAATGTTACAATCAGGGAAACATAAAAGACAACTCACTGAAAGGGCTCGAGGAAGATCTCCCTGAGGAATCAACATCTAAATAGAGCTATAAAGAATGAATCGGAATTAACTGGGCAAAAAAGTGTAGGAAAAGGTGCTAGTCTGAGGAGCAAAGGCCTTGAAAAAACATTCAAATGTGAAGCGTTTTTAGAAAACACTGAAATAACTTTTCAAAGCCATTTAATCTGTGACATTAAAATTTAACCCACACAATTTGCCATTTCAAGAACCTACTCTTTCAGCTTCATGTACCGCTTGGATTTTTTTTTTTTTAATCATCCAGCTTTTCCTAGGAAAACAGTGAAATCCTAGTCCTGGTTGTATTATTTTCTATTTATGTACCAATGCTTAGATATCAAAACAGGAAATGTCCACATAGGAACAATGATTTGGGACACACAATAAAACTCTGAAAAATCTTGTTTATAGGACACACTAGGTGCATACAAGTTCAGAATTTTTATAGTTCCCTGGAATATTTTCCACTTAAGTATGTAAAAGAAAAAATATGTAAAAAGAAAAAATAAAAAACCTCTATCACTATCCTTAAAAAAAAAAAACAAAACTCTATCTCTATCCTTAAAAAAAGAAAAACACTCCCCTGTCACTAAAAAAAAGTGCTGTAATTATCATACATTCAGAACTATTAGATCCCTTTTATATTGGAAAAACATCAACTCATTAAGTTTTTTGAAGTTGCTTTATTAATTATTTTTTCAGTTCTAAATTCCTTTAGAAAAGTAGTTTTTGTAGGAGAATTATGCTTCATGTACCTCCCAGGATGTGTTTTCAATACGTCATAAATGCTTGCTATAGGCTTTTCCTTCTCATAGAAACCAAAGTGCTAGATCATTAATCTGAAGATTTTCACCCTGTGCCAGACACATGTAATTTAAAAGCATTTTATGTCAACATGCATTACTTATTTTCTTGAATTATGAACCAAATAAATTGCCTCAATTTGTAAATTCACTTCATACAGGTGCATATTTAAAGTGTTAGACAAACTTTTATATTCCTACTCTTTTGAAAATATACATAACTTTTGATTTGCCATGTTTACCGTTTGGGTATAGGTTATAAGCAAAATATTACAAAGTATTATTTTATACTTTACCCCTACTTTTCTTACATAAATAGCTGCTTCAGAAAAAGTTTATTTAATGTAGCTAAACAGTTTAAAAATCAAGTTCTTGGGGCTTTTATTAGCTTATTCTAAAAGACCTTCTAAACAACCAAAGAGTGGCCTGGCACTCCAGTATACCATAAAACATCTTTCTTATATTTTATAATTAAACAACCACTTCCAAATGCTGAAATTCTACAATTGGTACAAGTTACTATGTATTATCTCTAGCACTGCAGTCAAGTATTACTAATTATTCAAAGAGGGGAAGTATTCAAATTCATTTTTAAATACCTGTAAGATTTAATGGCTCAGACATATAGGGTTTGAGGCTGCATAATGAGATTTTTATAACAAACTTTTTAATGTTTTCATGTATGTTCTTTTGATTTAGAAAGAACAAAATCTCAATGAGGAAAAAAATCCAGGTTATAGACACACTGTACACAGTTTTTCTAGTAAGTCAAACCTATTTTTGTCCAAATACTCTGAAGAAGATATCTTGCAACACTGTGTTTTAAAATTACTTTGGACATAATTAATAGAGCAAATTATTTCATTGATAATCAAAAACACAATGAAAAAGATCAGAGATTTTTTAAATGAAATAAAACTTCATCGATAATTTTCACCTTTAAGGTTCCTTTCATAGTCAATGAATTTAAAAATTCTTAACAAGTAAACTACTAATTTATCATGATGTCTATATGGAAACTTTTTTCCCATTATTTTGGACCCATGATACATGTTTATTTAAACAGTTTATTAAGGGAGAAAAGTGAGAAAACAAAACTCTCCCATGTATGAAGACAGTATATCAAAGTCAGGAATAAAATGTACTAGTATCTTATGTCACCAAAATGAATTCACTTGACTGGAAAAAAATTGATCAAAATATGTAATTTATGTACACATATTGTGGCTCATTCAGATGTATCTTAAATCCATAGTGATTTTTGAAAAGGAAACCACTTAAATGTCTAACTGACTAATAAGAGCAGTTTTCATAACAAAGCTTACAGGGTTTTTTAATATTAAAAGGATAAATCTATTGGAATATTCAATATCTGTCTCTATTTAAAGTTATTAAAGGGGTGCTTAAGTTGAATTTAGATAACATGAAGTATGTTAAAATAAGTTCTTCAGGGGAAAGAAAAATCTTACCATTCCATCCTAGACATCCTAGACACTCCTAGAAATACTGTTTAGCCAACTGTCTGGAGATCTCAAGGTCCAGTCAAGTTGACATAAAATTAACCATCTCAGGCTCTCACCAAGTGGAGATAATTTCAAACTGTTATGCTATATTACTTTTGTATTCCATTCTTTTCTAAGTCAGACTGTAAGTGAAATAGCCACTGTAAGGTGGCTATTTAAGACTGTCATATCTAAGTCACTTATACTTTGGTGATGACTTAGCCTGTTTGTATTGATTAAATTCCATTACATATTCTACAGTGTATACTTAGGGGAAGAGATAATCTGTCACTCTTACATTAAACATGATATTCTGTATCTTGATAGTTATCTGTACAATCTATATTTCAGCTATCAAATTTCTAAAATAATGTCAATCATTTTCCCTTTTTAAGAAATCACATTTTTGTTTAGCTGTATACATACTGTTCAAAAAATCAAATATTCGTAAATAGCAAGAGTAGGACTGGAAGGAAAACAATCCCTCAAAAAAGTGCATTCAAAAAATGTAACATGCTCTAATAAAGTTAACATAGTCAGTGTAGAAGAAACACTGTATGTCCCAGCACTGTGCTGGATACTCTGAGAATATATGTGCATGCACACAAGCACACACATACACATGCAGAAGAAAGGAAATGAATCCATGTGAAACAACTGTAGAACAAAAGATTATCAGCTTTGAAAATTTCAAATGGAGAAGGGATGAGTGGTTGCCCAAAGTTAGGGAAAAGAGGGAGGTAGGTGTGATTATAAAAAGGCATGACAAAAGATCCTGTGGTGATAATCTCTGACTATAATGGTGATGGATACACACAGTATAAAATTATATAGACCTAAACACACACATACACACACTAGTACAAAGAAAACTAGAGAAAATAGTAATAATAAAAAAACATGATGGATTGTTATCAATGTCAATATCCTGGATCACACTACAGTTTTGAGGCACCTGAATTCTCTGTATTGTTTCTTACCACTGCATGTGAATGTACACTTACCTCAAAATTAATAGCTTTTTAAAGTGATTATAAAATACACCTTCCCTATTCTAACTGCGCTCCTTCCCACCCCCCAATAAAAGCATGCAATGAATAAGCACAGAATCCCTCCCAGTGGCAACAGAAATTTCCACCTAGCGTAGTACTAATTCCCCTCAAAGAAACCCAGAGTAAATAGTGTGTCTAAAATTCTTGCCCTGGAAATATGTTAATTCTCTTCTAATTCCATGTTAATTTAAATGAGTTTTAAAGATCATAACCCATAAATTGAAGGTTTCTCATGACACAGCAGCAATAAAATGCTACCTTCAGGTGGTGGTGGAATCATTCTTAATCAGACACAGAGGACTGAGAGAGAGAGAAGGTACCACCATTATGTGAAAAGGTAAGAAGAAAATCACACACACATAACACACACATTCCTCCTCTGCCTGTAGAATCTACATAAGTTCGGATCAAGACGTGGGATAAGAGCACCACTAGAGATTTCTCAGAGCTAGGTCTCTGCCTACTTGGAATCTCTTGGAAAAGTATTCAAGCATATCTTTGCTCTTTCACCAACACAAGGCGAGAAATAACGTTATCAACCGCTCTGGAATTCCTTTGGTGTGAGAAAGTCAAGTCGAAGGTGATCAAATACAGGGCATCCGGAAGAATGGGGCTGATTAGGGTAGTTCAAGTTCATATAAAATGACTTCCAGGCAATTCGTACGGTCTTGACTTTCAATCTGACACTTTCCTAGTTGCGATAAAGATGGGAATAGGAATACCTGGCCTCTCTCATAATCCATCCGGAAACTTGACCCGAAAAGAGCCGCGAAAAAGACCGAATACTTCTACCGCCTCCGCGGGGTATTGGAGGAACTTAGGGACGCCATCCTCCGTCCCACCCCTCAGCTCCCTGACAGCCCAGCCAGCAAGGGAGCGGGGAGACGGGGACTTGAGGCGAGGCCAGGGGACACTGGGCGACGAAGGGCCTGGGGATATGCGGCGAGGGGCGAGGCTGAGAGGACGGCCTGGGGCAACCAGGAATGGAGATTTGGGGAGAGGACGGGGCTGCAAGGGCGACAGGACCCGGCTGACGCGCGACGGGCGAGGCGAGGCCAGGGGTGCGGAGCGACGCGGGTGCAGGCTGAGGGCTCACCCGCGTTCTGCAGCGTCTCGATGTTCTGGGGTCTGGTCGCCAGCTCCGCCACCATCTGGACGAACTGGGTCCGGGCTTTCTGGTACTGCTCGAACACTGCCGGGAGAGACACAGGCTGGAGAGCGCCTCGCGCGGCCCGCGGGGCCCGCCGTCCTCCCTCCCCCGTCGGGGCGCCCGGGCCCACCTTGCAGCACCTGCCTCTGACTCATGGCGCTCGCGTCTCTGCGCCCGTCACCGGCTTCTCAGTGCCTGACTCGACCACGCCGGGCCTGCGAGTCTGTGGAGCGGGCAACCGCAGTTACAGCTCGGCCTCCGACGGCAGCGGCTCTCTCTGTGTACCCGCGTCTCCCGGGCAACCGACCGGAACCGGAACGCGGCCGTCTCGCGGCAACCGCAGTCCCCAGCGTGACGTCACGGCGCGGTGCCTGGGTGCCCGGCGCAGTCGGCCGCCTCAGGTGGGGAACTCCTCCTGCGCAGCTCCCCGGACTCGCGGAGCTCTCCCGGCCGCCGCGGGAGCCTTGCGCC
>SJYQ01026636.1:0-28986 GCA_006410935.1 Redunca redunca
TACCATTTCTGTCCTTTATCGAGCCCATCTTTGCATGAAATGTTCCCTTGGTATCTCTCATTTTCTTGAAGAGATCTCGTCTTTCCCATTCTGTTGTTTTCCTCTACACAGTGGAATAAATCCTTTCCGGGATCTACATGTCCTCGCAGAATCTGGGCCCTGGCCTCCTCTTCAGCTTTGTTTCATGTCATCTTCCTCTTGTCCACATGAGCCTATTTTTTGCTCATTGAGCTAAAATTTTAAATGTTAAAATTTTGACAATTCCAAGTTTGAGGAAGATGTGAAGCAACTGAAACTCCCTTATGTTGATGATGGGAGGATAAATTGGTATTACTTCTTTTGAAAACTAAAAGTTTTTTCTAAAGTTAAAGGTTTGCCTGTCCTGTGGTCCAGCAGTCCCATTCCTGGGTGTATAACCAATAGAAATGAGTGCCCATGGCCACCGAAAGACATACGTAAGAATGCTCAGAATAACTATAATAATTAAACTCAGAACTATTTGTAGTAAAAATTGGAAACAGTATTCAACAACAGAATACATAAATCTATTTTGGTATATTCCGTTAATTCAATGGAATACTATAAAGAATGAGAAAGAACTGCCACTATAGATAGAGTGATATGGATGAATCTCACAAACAATGATGAATGAAAGAAGTCAGATATAAAGAGTTCCTACTATATGATTTAGTTTATATGATGTTCCCAAACAGGCAAACCTAACATTTGCTGTTTGAAGTCAGGGTCATGGCTGCTGTTGATGGAGGTTTCTAATCAGAAGTGGGAATGCTGCTGGGCATGGCGGTAGAATGTAGAATTTAGAATGTCCACAAGGCTCACTGTCCTTACCGAGATTCAGCCATTTTTCTTGAATAAATCCTCCTTGGATTGTTGCAGGTCAGTTGGTTAATTTAAAGAAATCTGAAAAAGCTGAATTTGACCATTTCTGGAGGAGTGGATTTTCAGAGGCTTGTACTTCATTCCCACGGATGGCACTTCAAGTGTTTCTTTTACCCTTGTAGTATCTCCTAGTCAGCTTGGGCTACCATAACAAAATGTCATAGACTGAGAGGCTTAAACAACAGACATTTATTTTTTCACAGTTCTGGAGGCTGGAAGTCCATGATTAGGGTGCTAGAATGGCTAGGTTCTGGTGAGGACTCTCAGCCTGCTTTGCAGATCTTGTCCCTGTATCCTCACCGTGTTCCTCAGCACGTGTACAGAGAGACATGACTGATCTCACTTCTTCCAGTCCTGTCAACTAAGACCCTCCCCCTTATGATCCCATTTAACCTTCATTAATTCCTAAAAGCCCTGTCTCCCAAATATAGTCGCATTGAGGGCTAGGGCTTCAGTATATGAGTTTGGAGAGGATATAGTTCACACACCGCCTGGTACATCTCAATGTGGACTAGCCACGTTGATGTGGGGGGCAAAAAACATAGGGCCACCAGATAATTGTGTTCAATAAGACAGTCCAGTACCTGTATTTGAAGCTTACTGTTAATGAGTGAAAGACTTGTGCATTTAAAATATTTATTTTTTATTTAATTTGGCTCCATGAGGACTCTGTTGCAGCACGTGGGATCTTATGTGGTGGCACGTGGGCTTCTCTGGAGTTGTGGTGCACAGACTAGAGTGCACAGGCTCCGTAGGTGCAGGTCTTGGGCCCAGCTGCCCCATGGCATGTGCAGTCTTAATTCCCTGACAAAGACTGAACCCATGTGCCCTGCATTGCAAGGCAGATTCTTAACCATTGGGGAAGTCCCTGCATTTTTAATATAAGAAAGTAATCATTGATTATAATTGCTATCATTATTATTGTGGTGATGAAGAAGATTCTTTGATGCTCTTTATATATATGATGATATTTATTTTTGTCCATGCTGTGCAGCTTTTGATATCTTCGTTCCCCCACAAGGGACTGAACATGTGCCCTTGGCAGCAAAAACTTGGAGTCCTAACCACAGGGCTTCCAGGAAATACTGTGAAGCTTTTAAAATGCTGTGGTTCAAAGACACTAATTAGTTAGAGTGTGACTTGGAGCTAATACTCGGTTTGGATGACAGTTAGCTATAAGGCGAGGGCCCTTGATCAACTAGCCAGGAGGTAACTACACACATTTTTGAGACCAGTGACAGGAGGGTGGCTCAGTGGGTAGCTTGTGACATAAAAGGTAGCATCTTAAAGGTCTTTAATTTTATCAAGCTTTGAACTCAGGGAAAAAACTGGTACAGATTTTAAACTTTGAATAGTATTTTAAATTGTTTTTAAAAATGAGTATAAATGAGTGTAGAACCTGCAAATTGAAACCAATAATATTCTCCCAGCTCTACTAGTCTCAGTTGGTATAAATATTAGGAATATTGCTTTACACAGTATGATTTTAAGTGGAAATTTCATGAAAAAGATTGTAGTGGGTTGGAAAATATTTACAAGCAAATACAATCAGTGCTGTTTTTCCTGTTTCTTAGATTTCTGCTCCTAATGAATTTGATCTTATGTTCAAACTGGAGGTTCCCCGAATTCAGCTGGAAGAATATGACAACAGTAGTGCTCATTACTTTGTAAAATTCAAAAGAAATCCTAAAGGAAGTCCTCTGGATCAGTTCTTAGAAGGGGGAATCTTATCGGCTTCTAAGATGCTGTCCAGGTTTAGGAAAATCATTAAGGAAGAAATTAAAAATATTGAAGGTAAGATCTTTGACTTTTGATTCTTTAAGGTGTAATCATACCTACTAATTTCTTCTCCTAATCTTTTTTGATTTCCCTGCAGCAGACTGTTGACTGCACACGTGCCAAGTCATTTCAGTCGTGTCCAACTCTTTGAGACCCTACGGAAACTGTAGCCCACCAGCCTCCTCTGTCCATGGGAATCTCCAGGCAAGAATACTGGAGTAGGTTGCCATGCCCTCCACCAGGGGATCTTCCTGACTCAGGGATTGAACCCATGTCTCTTATGTCTCCTGCACTGGCAGGCGGGTTCCTTACCACTAGCACCACCTGGGAAGCCCAGACTACCTTCTAGAAACAAGCTTTTGCTCTTAATTTTAGTCTACTACATTTTCTTGGGATTCATCCTAAATGTTGATTGGCTCTATTTTGTTTGTTTTTGTTTTTTTAGCTGCACCATGTGGCCTTGCAGGATCTTAGTTCCCTGATCAGGGATTGAACCTGGGCTCCTGGTGGTGAAAACACAGAGTCCTAGCCACAGGACCACCAGAGAATTTCCAGTTGGCTCTATTTTGATCTTCACTGAATATTTGCTGAGAAGCTGCCTGCACCCTTGGGTGTAGGTGATTCAGTAAATCAATGGGACTCCCCTCCTGAATTTGCAAAAACAAATTACAGTGTGTGCTTTGAAGGGAATGAACTGGGAGACGTGGTAGCAGTTGGGATAGAGTGGGTGGTGGAGTAAAGCCCTGTGGCAGAAAAGAGCTTGATAAGCTCGAGGAGCAAAAAGAGGGCCATGTGGACAAGGGGAGGAGTGACATGAAATGAAATAAAAGTGGCTGTGGGCCACTAGGAGGGCTTGTGGATACTGGAAAGGAGTTCAGATTTTATGCCGTGTTCCATTGAGAATTCAGGTCTTAATTAGAGGGCAATTGATTCCCGTGTGGCTCAGCTGGTAAAGAATCTGCCTGCAGTGTGGGAGACCTGGGTTCATCCCTGGGTTGGGAAGAACCCCTGGAGAAGGGAAGGGCTACCCACTCTAGTATTGTGGCCTATAGAATTCCATGGACTGCAGGGTCCATGGGGTCACAAAGAGCTGGACACAACTAAGCGACTTTCGTTCATTAATGATGGATTGGCTTCATACTTTTAAAAATTTGCTCTGATTTCTGTGAAGAAGATAGTTTAAGAAGGCAGTTGGGAGTTTGGCTTTGGATAAGTTAAGAGAATCCTATGGTGAAAAAGTATTGTAAAGTGAGAGGGTTCAGGAATGCTGGGGGGATGGCCTGGGGGGAAATTGCAGTATAAGCAGAGTGGTAAGAAGAGGATCTCATTAGGGGCTGGAGAGAAGAGAGGGAGCAAAAGGAGACTATGCGTGTTCTGCAGGAGTCATCAGTGTTTACAGCGCACTAACATCCAGATCATGTTTGCACTTGGTTTGGTTTGTTTTGTGGGGATTGTTGGTAAGTTTGACTCAGAAGTTTCAGTGGAGTCCTCAGCACATGAGAGAGAAGGGTTGGGATGCTGTAGAGACAGCATAATGGTAACTCTCTAGAAAGTGTTGGCTGCAGAGGAAGTGGAAGGATGGGTAAGTGGGGAGGCAGCATAGATGCAGGGTCAACAGAGAGTGTCCTTTAGGATGAGAGACACTGGATCCCCTTTGTGTGAAGACAAGAATGATCCGGTAGGAGGGGAGGCCACTGATGGGAGAGGGAGCGATGGAAGGAGCGAGGTAAGAAGGAACGGATCCAGAGACCACGTGTGGGGGTGCCTCCCAATGGTGGATGGACACTCCTAGGTGGTAATAGGACTAAAGGAGACGTAATGGGTAAGAAGGAGGTGGGTTTCTGGATTTAGTGACAAAGAAAATGAAGGTATGCAGTGTGATTTTCTCCTTGGAGATATGTCCTCTCTTCCATTGTGGTCCTTTCCCAAAGTCTTATCTGGGAGCAGTCTTTCACTACTGCTTGTACACCCCGCCCCGCAAAGCCAGGATCCCTCCTCTAGAAGCCTTTCCCAAATTTCTGGCCAGTGGCCATCTCCAGCTGGGTGTCCTGCATGTACCTAGAACTCAGTGTAGATGAAATGAAGTTCATCTCAATCCAGTCTTTCTTCCTTCAGCCAACTTTGTGTTGAACAGTAGACTCAGCGTCAACCATTTCCCAGGCCAGCGTCACGGGATGGCTTCCCCGACTCCTACCTTCTCCCTTACCTCACAGATTCAGTTTTACCTACCAGTTCTATAAATTTGAACCTCTTTATTGCTTTCACTTCTGCTACATAGGTCTTTTTTAAAAAATAAAAATTGTCCATCATCGAGGTGTACAACGTGATGTTTTGAAACACATAATGAACTGACTAGCACGGTCAAGCTAATTAGCATCTTCTCCCAGAGTTGCCTTTTTTGTGTGTGAAGTGAGAGTAACTGAAACCTACTCTCTTGGCACATTGCCCGTAAACAGTACAGTTGTATTAATAGTCACCACGCTGTATGTTAGATCTCTAGACTTACTCACCCTACATAACTGCAACTCTGTACTCTTTGATGAATGTCTTTGGGTCCTGGTGTGCACAAGGTTTGTTTGAGCCTTCTGAGCATCTCTGGCAGGTATGGGGTTTGATTCTAAATGTAATTTTGCCCCTGCTACCGTCTTGCTGGGGCTTCTCCCCTGCCCTTGGACGTGGGGTAGCTCCTTAAAGATGCTCTAGCGCTGCTCAGCCTCTGCATTGGGAGCGATGCATCTTAGCCACTGGACCGCCAGGACTGTCCCCAAGTGTCCCCTGAGATAGAGGGGTCATGCTCAAACCTGGAAAACAGGGCTGAGTAACAGCTGACTTACCTGCTCCCACAAGCAGGGTTTCACTGCAGGCCTGACACACACTGACACATGGGAAACACGCAGATGGCTGCCCAGGATGCTGAGACTGGATAGGAAGTTGGTGCGGCGGGGGGGGGGGTGCTCCTGTCTCTCGCCCTGCTCTGCCCCTTCCTTGGGAGGGGACCCCAGCAAGGCTGGTGGAGCTTTGTCCCCCAGGCTCTAGCTCCCTCTCCCTCTGTGTCACTGGCTGGGCAAGGGTCCATCCTCCCCAAAAGTTTGCTTTTATCTGGTTCACTCTGCTCCCTCTTCCTTTCTTTCCTCTCATACTTTCATCTTAATCCCTTTAAGACCTGAGGCCTCAAACCTAGACTGTGTCAGCTCTCTCAAATGTTCAAGCTGGATTTAGTAAAGGCAGAGGAACCAGAGATCAAATTACCAACATCTGCTGGGTAATTGAAAAAGCAAGAGATTTCCAGAAAAACATCTACTTCTGCTTTATTGACTATGCCAAAGCCTTTACTGTGTGGATCACAACAAATTGTGGAGAATTCTTAAAGAGATGGGAATACCAGACCAGCTGATCTGCCTCCTGGGAAATCTGTATGCAGGTCAAGAAGCAACAGTTAGAACTGGACATGGAACAACAGACTGGTTCCAAATTGGCAAAGGAGTAAGTCAAGGCTGTATATTGTCACCCTGCTTATTTAACTTCTATGCAGAGTACATCATGTGAAATGCTGGACTGGATGAAGCACAAGCTGGAATCAAGATTGCTGTGAGACTTACCAGTAACCTCAGATATGCAGATGATACCACACTCATGGCAGAGAGCGAAGAACTAAAGAGCCTCTTGATGAAAGTGAAAGAGGAGAGTGAAAAAGTTGGCTTAAAACTCAGCATTCAGAACATGGCATCTGGTCCCATCAGTTCATGGCAAAGAGATGGGTAAACAGTGGAAACAGTGACAAACTTTATTTTTTGGGGCTCCAAAATCACTGCAGATGGTACTGCAGCCATGAAATTAAAAGACACTTGCTCGTTGGAAGAAAAGCTATGACCAACCTAGACAGCATATTAAAAAGAAGAGACATTACTTTGCCAACAACAATCCATCTAGTAAAAGCTATGGTTTTTCCAGTAGTCATGTATGGATGTGAGAGTTGGACTATAAAGAAAGCTGAGCACCAAAGAATTGATGCTTTTGAACTGTGGTGGTGAAGAAGACTTTTGAGAGCCCCTTGGACAGCAAGGAGATACAACCAGTCTATCCTAAAGGAAATCAGTCCTGATTGGAAGGACTGATACTGAAGCTGAAACTCTTAATACTTTGGCCACCTGATGTGAAGAACTGAGTCATTGGAAAAGACCATGATGCTGGGAAAGATTGAAGGTGGGAGAAGGGGATGACAGAGGATGAGATGTTGGATGGCATCACTGACTTCATGGACGTGATTCTGAGTAAGCTCCGGGAGTTGGTGATGGACAGGAAGGTCTGGTCTGCTGCAGTCAGCGGGGTCACAAAGAGTAGGACACGACTGACTGAGTGACTGAGCTGAATGACTTCCACGTTCAGCCACATTGTTACAAATGGCAGGGTTTTCTTCCTTGTTAAGGCTGAATAATAAATATTCCATTGTCTGTATATGCCACAGTCTCTCTACTTATTCATCTGTCAGTGGATTTTCTCGATATCTGGGCTGTTGTGAATAATGCTACAGTGAATGACAGTTGCTCCCTGTGCCTTAATGCTCACTGCCTCTCTGTATGACAGGCCTCTGCCCTCTGAGTTGGTCTGTTGCTATGTGTTTTTTTTTTTTTTTTTAAATTTGGCTGCACCACATGGCTTGTAGGATCTTAGTTCCCAGACCAGGGTTTGAACCCCCACCCTTGGCAGCATCAGCTTGGAATCCCAACCACTGGACTGCTAGGGACTTCCTGCTGAGGTCTTCTAAATCACGTCTCTCCTCTGTGCTGGTCATCCAACCTCGTATGCAGGCCTCCCTCCAACTGCCAAACACAAATTGAAATGAAAATTTAATCACAGCACTCCCAGATCACATAGTCCTTGGGGGCTCCTCGTTTTATATATGAAACAGAATCTTGATGATACCCCCACTGCTTGAGGGGTATCAATCAATACTGGTTAAATGAGTAAAACACTGCCTTGTGGGGTCATTTTCTTCTTTAGAACTAATTTTTGTCTTATAGTTAGTATTTACAGATCTCCAGTTATAGTTATTTTTCCTGTGTTGTCAGAGAAACATGGATTGATAAGCCCTTTCTTCCTTATTATATCTTTAAACAGATACTGATGTCATTATGGAGAGGAAGAAAAGAGGGAGCCCTGCTGTAACACTTCTGATTAGAAAACCTAGAGTAATATCTGTGGATATAATCCTGGCTTTGGAATCAAGAAGCAGCTGGCCTGCTAGCACCCAGAAAGGCCTGCCCATCAATAACTGGCTTGGAGCAAAAGTTAAGAGCAATCTAAAACGACAGCCATTTTACCTGGTACCCAAGCATGCAAAGGAAGGAAGTCTTTTCCAAGGTATCTTGATTATGAAGCTTTACGTAAATAAAGATATCCATAGATAAAAGAGTCGTTAATGTTACATCCTAGGGCAGTGAAAGATCATCTGGTCTTATTGGCATTTCAAGAACCATTGGGCTAAGATGGGAGTTTGGTGAAAGATGGAATTGCAAAGGGCATAATTTTAATAGTAATATCGAATACTCAGCTTTAAAGTGTTTACTAGCCCGCGTTTGAATGTTGTTTTTGTTTGTTTCTTGCTAGTAAAGAAAAGTAGTACTGGCCTTGCAATCTGACTGCCCTGGATTTGAATCCTGAGACTGCTTCCCTCATTAGGTGTGTGATCTGGAGCTAGTTATCAAGCCCCTCTAAACCTGTTTTGGTCATCTGTGTATGTGGGTTAATCAAAACTACTTGAAGATTCTGGGAAGATAAAAATGAGGCAGTGCTTGCAGAATCCCTAGTTGAGTTAATGGCAGCTGTGTATTCCTGATGCTCTCACCAGAGCCTCAGCTGTCACTCCAGCCTCGTTCCTCTCTTTCCTCTGTCTGCTTCCACTGCTCCCCATGCCGCTGGCAGAACTTCCTTGCAGCCTCAGCTGCAGTTCTGCCCACTGACTGGGTCTCCTCACCCGTGTACCCTGGCCTCCTGGGTCAGGACAGGTTTTCAGGTGGTGCTCTTGGGTAACATTCAAGTTGTAAACACTGGGCTGAGATAGTCTACAGGTGAAGCTGAATAATGGTGATATGTTCTGAGGTAGAAAAAAAATTCACCTATTATTTTCTTTTTCTCTCATAAATTATAAAGGACTTTTAGCACCTACTACTACTGGACTCCAAGGAAATTGGAGGACAGATAACAAATGAAGCCAAGTTATCTGATAACAGATGAGATCAGATAACAAATGAACATATCCGAGAAATCGTCCATCATGCTTAGTTTGATGGCTTGTTTTGTGGACACGTATCATAACTTTATATTGAATATATGTAGGAGTCATTTTCTGTAAGAAAAGTTGTTTATAAGACGGAATTACATGTATCATTATGATTTTATGAAAGAAATATAACTTTCTGGACAAGGGTGTACAGTTTCGACAAGGGCTATCCCAAGAAACCCTCATGTGATACAGAAGTCTCAACAGGACCCATACTGCTCTCTTTGTGGCCCTTGGCCAACTACCTTGGGGTTGACTGGGAGACCCATCAGCCTCGGGATGAGGAAGCATCCTTCAGTGCCCATGTGGCTATACAAAGGCCAGTGTGGTTGGATAGTTCCTCATATCCATGCCCAAGATAAAAGTGGAGGCAGTCAGGCACGCAGCTGACCTCTGCTCTGGCTCCCTTGGCTGCTCTCCATCTCTCCTCATTGCAGATTATCCATATGTAGGCAAAGCCCTGCGGCTGTGTCTGTGTGTATGTGTGTATCTGGGTGGCTAAGAGGGGCAATGAAAATAACTTGTATTATCAATACATAGGCATGTATTACCTATTTTAGCTTTTTTCTTTTCAAATGTCTTATTAAAAATTTCCTGGTCACAAGGTACATTTTAAAATATATACTTTGTTTGATTTTTACCAAAAATTTCAATCTGTTTTTTGAATCAAAATCAAATAATATGATTTTGATATTATCAAAAAATGAAAAAATTGATATTATCAAAATAGTAATACAGGTGTTACTAAGAATATACTTATTTTTTAAAAGTATAAACTTTATTTGCAGTTCTTTTTGTTAAGATAAAAACACAGTCAAAATATGAAGTTTATTTTTTGACCTTAAGACTTGAAACATATAGTTTTTATTATACTAAAATGTACAAACATAAAAATACAAATTCCTTCAAACTGGTAATCATCCATAGTTGACTTTATCTAACAAAAGTAGTTGAACATCAACTAAATAAAAGTATCATCATGTATAAAATAAAACTAGAAGATATTTCTTTGCATTAAAGGTCATTTTCAGAATGAAACTTAATGAGCATGGCAAGGACTATACATTTCATCACATTTATCAATACGTCATGTCAAGGCATGTGTGCAATGAATGCTAAAATAGAAAAAAAAATCAGTAAAACTGCACTGTTCTCAAATATCTAAATTTTCTGCCTGCATTTTAAATTCATTAAATGCAAAAAAGTTATTCATCAATTTCAGTTCTGATATTCCAGTCAATGAACATGAAAAGCTTTATTTAAAAAGAATAATCCACACACTGTTGATGAAAGTGTTAAATGGTGCAATCACTTTGAGAAACAGTCTGGCAGTTTCTTTTTTTTTTTAAATTTTTATTTTATTATTTATTCATTTTTTTTACTTTACAATATTGTATTGGTTTTGCCATACATCAACATGAATCCCCCACGGGTGTACATGTGTTCCCAATCCTGAACCCCCCTCCCACAGCCCTCCCCAGAGGGACTGGCAGTTTCTTATACAGTAAAACATGTCTTCTGTAATCCAACATGAAGTCCATAACACATTTATACAAGAATATACGTAACAGCCAAAATCTGTAAATAGCCCAGAAGTCCATCAAAAGATAATGGATATAATATTTACAAACTAGAATACTACTCAGCAACAGAAATCAGTGAACTAGTGATAAAAGAGGGTCTTAAAAACATGGATTCATGTCAGTGTACAGCAAAACCAATACAGTATTGTAAAGTAAAATAAAGTAAAAATAAAAATTTAAAAAAAAACATTAAGACAGGTGAAAGAAAAAAGAAACAAAAGGTCCATACTGTATAAGCTCAATTATATTACGTTTGAGGACAGGCGAGATTTATCTACGGTTTTTTTTAATTAGAACATTGGTTGCCTGAGGTGACTGGGGATTGATTAGGCAGGGGCACAAGAGAACTTTCTGGAGTGATGAGAACTTTTTAACTCCAGATATGGCTTAAATTACACAGGTGTAGTCATTTATCAAAACTCATCAAATGCAATATTTAAGATTTGTGTGTTTCACTTTGCAAATCTTAAGTATCAAACACACACAGATAAATACTGGCCTCCGAAATACCTATGCTGAAATGTTTATGGGTAAAGTATTCTAGCTAATTCCACAACTTGTTTTAAAATAACATTTTTCTTGGGCATCCCTGGTAGTACAGTGGTTAAGAATCCACCTGCCAGTGCAGGGGACATGGGTTTGATCCCTGGTAGGGGAAGATCCCACATGCCACAGGGCAGCTAAGCCCAGGCACCACGAGCTACTGAGCCTAAGCTCTAAGACCTAGAGCAGCAACTACTGAGCTCGTGTTTGCAGTTACTGAAGCCTGGTGGGTTAAGCTAACCAACTCAGCATGCTTAAAATTCATTTTCATTATTGTTTCTAATTTTAGACATTGGATTTTAAATGTTGCTTTAGTTTTGTTTTTTAAATTTATAAAGGATTCATATGGTCCCAAAGTCAAAGCTACAGAAAAAAGTGTTCTTAGGGAAACACAGCTTCCCTATATGATTCTTCTACACTCTTCTCTCCTTTCCCGATTGGAAATCCATTAATTGTTTTGGGTTTACGTTTTGTTTTTAAAAAGTACAAGCATTTTGTGTGTGTGTATATATATATATGCATATATATATGTGTGTGTGTATATATATATGTATATGCATATATATATATATTTATATGCAATCCCCTTTTTAAGGTGAGTACAATTTTTCAATTTTTACTTAATAAGATATCTTGGTGATCACGCCATAGCTCTTTATAGAGATAGCACTCATTCCTTTTTTTGTTTTTTTAAAATACTTCCATGTATTTATTTTCTTCTGGCTGTGCTGGGTCTTCATTGCTCCTTAGCCTTTTCTCTAGTTGTGGAGAGCTGGGGGCTTCTCTCTAGTCTGGTGCGCAGACTTCTCATTGCAGCAGCTTCTCTTGTGGGGCACGGGCTTCAGTGGTCGTGGCCCCCAGGCTCTGGGGCACAGGTTGTATAGTTATGGTGCACAGGCTTAGTTTCTCCATGGCCTGTGAGATCTTCCCAGATCAGGGACCTAACCTGTGTCTCCTGCCGATCCTCCGTTGCCAGGCAGATTCTTTATCACTGAGCCAACACAGAAGCCCAGCAGTCATTTCTTTTTTTAACCAAATTTTTATACTCTTTTTAAAGGTTACTTTCTATTTAGAATTATTACAAAATATTGGCTGTATGTTTCCTGTGTTGTATGATGATACATCCTTGTAGTCTTACCTTATGCCCAGTAGTTTGTCTTTCCCACTTCCCCACCCCTGTATTGCCCTCTCCACTGGTAACCACTCGTTTGTTCTCTTTTATCTGTGAATCTTATTGTTATTTTCACTAGTTTTTTTTTTAGGTTCCATGTATAAATCATGTCATAGAGTGTTTTTGTCTTTCTCTTTCTGACTTATTTCATTTAGCAAATGCCCTTCAAGTCTATCCACATTGCTGCAGATGGCAAAATTTCATTCTTTTTTTTTTAATGACTGAGTAGTATTCCACTGTATATATACCACGGCTGCTTTATCCATTCATCTGTTGATGGACACTTGGGTTACTTTTGTATCTTGGCAATTGTGAACGATGTGGCTGTGAACACTGAGGTGTGTGTACCTTTTCAAAAACCCCACTGAGGGTTTTTTTGAGCACCCATTCCTTTTTACAGTCTATTTTTGCAGTTTGTCAAGGAATAGTAAATCCATATCTAATTTTGCTAGTATTGCCAGTCACCTCCATACAGAATTTACCAATTTGCATTCCCAACAACTGTGTGTAGGAGAGTGCCCATTTCACCCTTAACTTCATCAACAGAACTCATTAAACTTTGGAATGTTTGCCAATAACTCAAAAAGGGAGAAATGATACCTCGATGTTGTTATTTAAAATAAACTTTTAATTTTAGAATAGTTTAAGATTTGCCAAAAAAGTACAAAGATAAGTATAGAGAGTTTCTATATACCACATAACCAATTTTCCATTTTATCATCTTGCATTAACATGACACACTTGTCACAATTAATGAACCAATATTAATGCAGTCCTATTACTCAGATTTTCTTAGTTTTTACCTGATGTCCTCTTTCTGTTCCAGGAGCCCATGTAGGACGCTACGTTACACTTAGTTGTCATGTCTCCTTAGTTTCCTCTTGACTGTGACAGTTTCTCAGTCTCTCTTTGTTTTGATGACCTTGACAGTTTTGAAGAGTACCAGTCAGATATTTTGTGGAACAGCCATCATTTGGCATGTGCCTCATGTTTTTCTTGAGATTAGATTGCAGTTCTGGGTTTGGGGGAGGACTGCAGAAATGAAGTGCCGTTCTCATAACATTGCATCAACGGTACATCGTGGGTCTGACTTAGCACTGCTGGTGTGGACCTTAATCTCCTGGCTCAAGGAGTGTTTGCCAGGATTCTTCCCTGTTAAGATCTCTTTCCCCCTTTTCGTACTGTGCGTTTTGGAAGGAAGTCACTGTGCACAGCTCACACTTAAGCTCACCTCTTTAAGAGCAGAGTATTTACACAAATTATTCAGAATTCTTCTGCATGGGAGATTTATCTCTTCTCTCTAATCTGTTTACTTAAATCATATCAGTATGGACTCATGGGTGTTTGTCTCATATTTTGGGCTATCATTCAATACTGCTTTCATTTTGTTGCTTAAATTGTTCTAGCTTTGGTCTTCAGGAGCTCTTGCATTGGCTCCTGTATCCTTTGGACATATGTCCCATAATTGTGGGTTTTTTTGTTTTTATTTTCAGTACTAACTCACTTTCTGGCACTGCAAGATGCTCCAGGCTCATCTTGTGTAGTTCCTGCTTCAGTCCTAGAATCAGCCATTTCTCCAAGGAACTCTCTGGATCCTTATATTGTAGAGTGTGTACTATAACTGTAGAAGTGTGATCTGGGTGCTATGTGTGTTCTGCTGCTAGGGTGTCATCCCTTTCAGCTGGAGGAACAAGGAAATATGTGTATGTATACTATCCCCAGGATATGCACAGCTCACCACCTGTATCTGTATTAAGTGGTACTTGAGTTCATGCTGATGCCTCTAACTGTAATCCATTACCACATGGGTCATCCTGCCTTTCCTCCTTGCTATCTGTAACCTTTGATTCCGATAATGAGAAGCCTGGCTCCTACCATCTGCCACCCACCTAGCCCATCATTCCTTGTTCAGTTCCCACCCACACATATGGGCATGTCAGAATTGGAAACGCATTTCCCCGTGTGCCTGGGGCACGTGTACCGTTCCTTTCACCTTCAGTCTTACCGACCCCATTTCCAAAGCAACTTCAGTCAGCACCTTTTGCCTCCAGCCCCTTCAGGGAGGTTGCGTCATATGTTTGTGATACAGTTAGAGCCCCTTTGCACAGTCTGCATTCCTTCCTGAGATCCCTTGACCACCTAAATGACCTTTTAACAGTTTGTGTACGTTAAGTTTCACTCTTCATGCCATGAAGTCCTATTGGTTTTGACAAATGCATTGCATCGTTATCTATAATTACATAATAGTTTCACTTCCCTAAAAAGTCCCTCTACTCTCTACTTATTCAGCCTTCACCATCCCAAATCTCTGGCAACCACTGATCTGTTTACCATCTCTGCAGAGTTTGCCTTTTCCAGAATGGCATGAATGGATTGTTGTAAATGGATTTATATAGCAGCAGTGAGCACACCTCTCTCTGTGCCACCTTTTCCATGTATGTATTATCTGTATACTGCATACGTATTATATGCTTTATTCTGTCCCCCCAAAATCTTTGTCTGTCCAAGGGCTTTATACCATTATGTCATACATAATGTCGCTTTATAAGTCTCGATATTTGCTTTCCCACTCTGTCCTTCAAGAGTGTTTTAGATATTCTTGACCCTTTGTTATTTTTATAAAAATGTTGATACTGTCAAGTTCCACAAACATTTTTTTTTGGAGTTTTGATTGTGAGAGCGTTGACTCTACAGATGAATTTGGGGAGATGTGATGTATTTATTATAATGAGTCTTTAATTCATGTGCAGGTGCACATCTCTGTTTATTTGGATTACCTCTAATAGTTTTCAGTGCAGTTTTAGAATGTTCTCCACAGAAATGTTATATGTCTTTTATCAGATTTACTCGTAGGCAGTTGTAACATTATGAAAAATTGTAAAACAGAAAAGTAGACTGAAGAATATATGGAACTCACACATACCTGTCATTCTGTTTCTTTTGTATTTTCTACATACACGGTTATATCATCTATCAGTAATGATGGCTTTGTTTTTCTCTTTCCAGTGCCATCACCCTATTTTTCCTTCTCTTACTGTGCTTGCTACGATAGCTAGTGCGTGTCAAACAGAATGAGGATAGCAGCCTGCCTTCCTGTTTTCAAAGAAAAAGCTTCAACTTTTTATGTTAGATTATCATATTGCTATCATCAGATCAAGGTTCCATCTGCATTTAAATTACTGAAAGGTGTTTTAACGAGAATGAATAATTAAATTTTATTGGCTGCATTTTCTGCTTCTGTTGAGTTGGTCATATGTTTCTCCCCTGTTCTGTTAATGCGACAGGTTGTGTTGATTGATTTTTAAAACGAAAAACCAATTCCTGGTATTAAAACTCAACAGTGATAGGATGGGTCAGAGCTATCCATGGTAAAACTTGGGGAGACGGGGGAAATCATTCTATTCTTTTTTTTTTTCCTAATCATTCTATTCTTATGTAAACTTCCAAAAAATAGAAAAAAAGGAAACGTTCCCTGATTCATTTTGCATAAATACTAAAACTTTGCAAGGATAGTATAAAAGGAATAAACCAAAAAATTCAATCCAAATTATTATGGAGACAAAACATCAGCAAACAGAATTTAGCAACACATAAAAAGCAATAGATCTTACCATAGCTCACTATATTAAGCTCTGACTTCTTCCCCTAATTGTTCTCTGTCTTGGCCCATTGTTTGCTCAGTCAAATCACTTGTTTTAATATGTAATCACATTATTTATCCGTTCACTTCTTTTGGTCTGTCTCCCCCTAGAAATTTTCAGAATTATATTTTAATGAAGGAAATCACTTAAATATTTGTTGTTTGTAAACTGATGTTTTTGGTTAAGTGCTTTTCTGTTTTTCTTTTGGATATTAAGAGGAAACATGGCGGCTGTCCTTCTCTCACATTGAAAAGGCCATTTTGAAAAATCACGGACAGTCTAAAACGTGCTGTGAAACTGATGGAGTAAAATGTTGCAGGTAAGCTCCTTATTTTGTAAATGACAGACATACCAATAGAATGCTTAGTTCTTTGCTGACTCCGTAGTTGAAACCTGAAGATTACATCTGCTGGGTTGAGTTCTGGGGGCAGTACATGGCTGGATTGACCAGGGGTATTGGAGTGTAAGCATGAAACCAAGGACGCCGGGTCCAAGGGACTAAGGAAAGAATGTTGTTAGAAAGCAATGCTGGGACCTCCCTGGTGGTCCGGTAGTTAAAGCTTCAGCTTCCAATGCAGAGGGTGTGGTTCGATCCCTGGTAGGGAAGCTAAGATCCCATGTGCCTTGAGGCACAAAAACTAAAACAGAAAAGAGAAGCAGCATTGTAACAAATTTGATAAAGACTGTAAAAATAGTCCACATCAAAAAAAAAAATCTTAAAAAAAAAAGGGACTGCGGGGGAGCATAGACCTGAGCCTGGATGCTATGGACATCTGAGAGGAGGAAAGAGTGGAGGGTGTGAATACTAGTCATGACTAGCCGTGACAGTTGGGTTTGCCTTAATGTTCTGGTTGGTTCAAGGCAATGAATAATAATGTTGCATAATGGGAAGAGACCAAAGGACCACTCTTATTGGGTGCTGGTGCTTGCTTTGAGATGGTTTAGCTATGAGGAAGGCCAGGGAATGACAAGCCAAGTTTGAAACAACATTAAGGTGTGGGTAATTATTCTTCTTGATTAGCATACATACCATAAAGAACTGAGCTTTGAAAAGAATCATTCATTTCCGTTTTTAAAGTCAGGCTTTCCTGATAGCTCAGTTGGTAAAGAATCTGCTTACAATGCAGGAGACCCCGGTTTGATTCCTGGGTGGGGAAGATCTGCTGGAGAAGGGACAGGCTACCCACTCTGGTATTCTTGGGCTTCCCTTGTGGCTCAGCTGGTAAAGAATCCGCATGCAGTGTAGGAGACCTGGGTTCGATCCCTGGGTTGGGAAGATCCCCCGGGGCAGGGAAAGGCTACCCAGTCCAGTGTTCTGGCCTAGAGAATTCCATGGACTGAATATAGTCCATAGAGTTGCAAAGAGTCGGACACGACTGAGCGACTGTCACTTTGACTTTCAAAGCTGAATAGAATAAGGATCACAAAAGTTAAAAGGTTAAAGCAAGAATACCCAAAGTGTGAGCACAGGGGGTCTTTAAGGCTTCACATGCAGGTTTTGAAGCAAGCATTAAGAAAAGTATATTGTTGATAAGGCTTAATAACTTTATAAACATTAAATTTTGTCAGCTAGCAAAATAACTGAATGATTAATGTAAATCAGAATAAGACAATGATTTTATAAACATTAAAACAAGATTTTTCTAAGTACTTATCTGGATGAATAATGTAAAATATCTGCGAGTTTTCACGTAGTTGAATTAATCCTAATAGAATAAAATATTTAAGCTATGAATGGGGAAGAGGGAAGGAGAAAATATGTTTTTGAAACTTTTAAAGTATGTATTTGAAAAAATAATTGGGTTTTAGAATGACTCTAATTATAGTATTTATATATATCATTGGGCTGCTTGCCCTAGTAGCTCAGCAGAAGAGTCCACTTGCAATGCAGGAGATGTGGGTTCAATCCCTGGGTTGGGAAGGTCCCCTGGAGGAGGGCATGGCAACCCACTCCAGTATTCTTGCCTGGAGAATCTCATGGACAGAGGAGCCTGGTGGGATACAGTAAAAAGGGTCAGAAAGAGTCCTATAGGACTGAAGTGACTGAGCAGGCACACACACACACATACATACCTTTATTGTTTTTTGTGTCTTTATAAAAAATGTATTATATATCTGTATTGTTTATTACATCTTTGTATGTTTTTCCTGTAAGATGCCTAAAGTTCTTTGTGGAATGAAAAAGGTTGTAAAGAAATAAAAATAAATGCTTCTCTTTTCTGTTCAACAGGAAAGAGTGCTTAAAGCTGATGAAATACCTTTTAGAACAACTGAAAAAAAAGTTTGGAAACCGGAGGGAACTGGGTAAGTTCTGCTCTTATCATGTGAAGACTGCCTTCTTTCACGTCTGTACCCAGGACCCACATGACAGTCAGTGGCACTACAAAGACCTGGAGCTCTGCTTTGATAACTGTGTGACATACTTTCTTCAGTGTCTCAAGACAGAACACCTCGAGCACTATTTCATTCCTGATGTCAATCTCTTCTCTGGAGACAAAATTGACAAGCTAAGTAAAGAATTTCTGTCAAAGCAAATTGAATATGAGCAAAACAATGGATTTCCAGTTTTTGATGAATTTTGAAATTTTATTTTTAAGAAGAATCCAAGAATTAAAGTGACTTTATGATAATTGAAATGTATCACAACAGTGATTGACTAAAATGAATATAATTATTCAGCCATCAGGTTGTCTTCATCAAGTCTAATCAATATAAAAGGATGGATTNACTTCATCCCTAAGTAGATCAACATCCTTCTCCCCAAACCAGTAATTCCCTACCTCATACTATTCTCATACTAACAATAATTATCTAACATTACCTGATATCCTTTTCTCCAACTCTCAAGATCTGAGAACTTTGAAAGGCAGAAGTCCTGTCCATAAGTGATATTTCCTTAAAGTTTAATACGTGTAATTGATAGATTATGGTTGATAATAGTTGGGTATAATGAAAAATGTTCCGGTCTGTCACAGCACAGCACACAGCACATCCTAGCTTTACATGAGTTGAAGAATTTTCATCTTTTATTTCTGGTATGCCAGATCCCTCTTGAAAGCCCTTGATTATTTATCCTGTTTCTTCTGTTTTATCTATGTAACTTAACTACCAGGTAAAATTTGCTCATTTAGGAAGATACAGTCACACTTGTGAATTCATATTTGACATACAGTGTTCCAGTGGTTAGGAGTTCGCCTTTGCAATACAGGGGACATGGGTTAGATCCCTGAACTGGGAGGATTCCTCATGCTTGGGGGCGACTAAGCCCGTGTGCCACAGCCACTGAGAGCGCAGCCTAGAGCCCGTCTCTGCAACAAGAGAAGCCACTGCAATAAGTCTGCCCGCCCCAGCTAGAGAAAACAGGTATAGCAAGGAAGACTCCGTGCACACAAAAATAAAAGGAGTCTTTCATCAAACTCTTTATTTTCTAATTTGTTAATTTCTGCTTTTACCTTTCGTTTTTTCTCCAATCTGCCTATCAGTAATACCAGGAATCTTACTGCATAAATAAATAATGTAAGATTAGGTAATGAGGGCCTAACTAATTATACACAAACATAAATACTAAATGTTAATATTAGTGATTATCATATAGGGAATAGAATACTACACAAAACTATAGGGGAAAGTAAGAGAACATGATCAGTAATATGTTTTCATGCAGATGAATTTAGGATTTATTCTAGCATGGGGTGCTAGTCTAAAATGTAAGAAATAGCTGTTGCATATTTTGGTCCCATGAAATACTTTCACTGTTTCATCTCAAAGTAGGTTAAGCATTAAAGTACTAAATAATTGTTAAGTCTAAAAGGCTATGGAAGAAGATCAGTTTTTTTTGTCATAAAAAAATTTATTGTGTTAACAGCTTTTTCACAGCTTTGACAACATTGAAAAAGCTTTTAACTCTTTAAAGACTGCTATTGAGAAAGATCAATTTGTTTCCTTCGTCATAGAAAAAATTTATTGTGTTAGCTTCTTTTTCACTGCTTTGACAACATTGAAGAAGCTTTAAACTCTTTAAAGGCTGACCTTAACACAGCAATATTATAGGAGATAAAATTTAGTTTTCTTTAAATATAGTAAAACCCTATGTAAAAATGTATATACTCCTTAAGTAAAAAATGCTATAGTTCTTAAGATCCGTACAAGAAATTTCAACTCAAATTTAAGTACTTGGGGTTTTACAAAAACATAAAACACTTGTTTTAAGAATCAGTCAAGTCTCTTCATACTGCCATCATGAATCCAGTATTTCCATATATTATTTAAATTTCTCCAAGAAAACTTGAGAAATGTAAAAAAAAAAACCTCATAAATTGATGTTCCCAAATCCTTTAAAAAATTTAATGTTGATAACAAAGTTTACCATTCTAACCATTTCAAAGTATATAGTCCAGTAGTATGAAGTAGCAGCTATCCTAATTGAGGTGTGGTGATCTTTAACTTGCATTTCCCTAGTGATAATTGCAGAGAAGGCAATGGCATCCCACTCCAGTACTCTTGCCTGGAAAATCCCAGGGATGGAGGAGCCTGGCGGGCTACAGTCCATGGGGTCGCTAAGAGTCGGACAGGACTGAGCGACTCCACTTTCACTTTTCACTTTCATGCATTGGAGAAGGAAATGGCAACCCACTGCAGTGTTGGAAGCGACTTAGCAGCAGCAGTAGCAGTGATAAGTGACCATCTTTTCACTTGTTAGCCATTTGTATGTCTTCAGGAAATGTCATTCAAGTCCTTTGCAAGTTTATTATTTTTTATTGTTTTCATTGAAGTTTAGTTGATTTACTATGCTGTGCCAATCTCTGCTGTACAGTATCTTTGCACATTTTAAAATCAGGTTGTTTTTGTTCAGTTTTTGTTCTCCGTGTTGTTGGCATTAATCCCTCGTGCTATATGATTTGCAAAAGTATTTTCCCCACAGTTTGTTCATATGGCCCCCTACTGGGCATTTATGTTATAGTCTTCCTGCTGCAAATACTGCTGTAATGTGTAAATCTTGACTTGCATATACAGAGATATTTATAGATTACATTCCTAGAAAGGGAATTTCTGGATCAAAAGGTATATGCACTTAAAATTGCTGCATTACTACCTAATTGCAGAAGAGTTTCTACCAAATTATTCCTCCACCAGCTCCATTATGCTCTTAATGATCTTTCTGTACAACTTAACGTTTTTTTCTCACCTCTGAATTGATACTTCTAAGACATATTAACTAGAATTTAGGTAACAGATAAAGAATAACATCCGTTAGTGACTCTTAGAGATAATACTGATTGCAATACACTCACCTAACAAAGCCTAGTTAAGGAAAATAGGTATTTGAAGATCCATGTGTTATTCAAATTTTACCTCTTTTAAGTAGGCTGGTACCACTTTTCAACAGACAATAAAACTTGTAGGGTTTTTCTTGAGGTCTTCCTAATTTGTTTTCCATTACTTTTTTCAGTTTAATTGCTTTATATCTCTCACATAAGATCCTCTGAAGCCATTAAATATATTATTAGGATTGAGATGTTTCTTTCAATGTAAGAGCTTTTCTACAATATGCTGAAATGCCTCCAGATCTTGAGAGAATCTCCACAGTGATTACAGGACATCTTCTAAGCAAAGTGAAACATGTCCCTCTCTGCATTAAGCACTGCATCCTCAAGCTCTAAAATCCAGATTGATCTTACAAAACACTCATCAGTAAGTGCACTGCTCTCTTGCTCACATGGCCCATCAGTTGCTTCCCAGTGTCCCTTCCTGGGGCCACTGTCTGACTTCTAGGCCTGAGGATGACCCCTGCTTCCTCTAGAAAATTAATTCACTGGTGATCTTCTAATTATTTCTAGTGATAAGGGTAATAGATACCCTCATACTCTTTCAAAGGGGAAAATAACTTCAATGTAACTTGACTTATACTCATTATGGTTCAGCTAGGAAAACAGAATAAAAACAGCAGCAGCAAAACCTCAACTCCGCTTTTCAAACAGCAATTTGGAATCTAAATGATGCACATTTATTTAAACAGCGTGTTTCGGGGGTTTTATGATGACGCTCACAGGGAAAACAAGGTCCCCTTTCACATGCCAGCTTTGATACTGAGTATAGCTAAATTGAGGCACTATGGAAAAAAAGCCAAAACTGGAAGCGGAAACAGCTACATGCCACTAATCGCAGAGGGGTCTGATGGTTCTGAAACAGGCCAAAAAGACAGGGATAACATAGCAAAGCAGGTTCTGGGGCAGCTAGAGAGTTGGCTTTACTGCTCAGCGCTAAAGAATCCACCTGCAATGGAGATGCGGAGACACGAGTGATCCCTGGGCCAGGAAGATCCCCTGGGGGAGGAAATGGCAACCCACACCGATATTCTTACCTGGGAAATCCCATGGACAGAGGAGCCTGGCAGGCTATGGTCCACGGATTTGCAAAGTGTTGGACACCACTGAATGACTTCAAATGAAAAAAACAAGGTAAGAATAGCAAGGAAAATGAAGAGCCAGGGTTAGCTCTTTTTGTGGGTAGACTATGCTTACTTAACCTGCTCTTCCATTATGCCCTATTCTGTGCAAATATTCATCGATGTTCTGGGGAAAATCGTAATTACAGATGTGTGACATCATGGACATCGAGGCCACGAGATGCTAAATCTATGCAATTAGCACTTGCATTTTCCCCAAAGAGTAAAGCCAAAAAAATGTAGACACATTCTGGTAGAAACCAACCCAAGACATATCTGTTGGCTAATATCTAATCTGGCGTACTACTAATATTAAAACACTTAATGAAAATGGGAAGCGATGGTTATAGTCTTCAATATTGTGCTGGCAAATTACAACAGAATAGATACTGCATTCAAATGGTCCTGGATAATCCGAATCATTCAAAGATATATGCTTTTCAAGTAAATTAGGAGAATGTCTCCCACTGCTAACTATTTTCTTAATATCCAAGTTCAAACATGAGCCTGAGATATTTCTCAGAATCTGATTAATATTCAGAACTCTAACAGTTACAGTTCTTGGATCTGAAAATGAAGGTAGATCTCAGAAACTGATTTTATAAAAAGGTGCTATCACTCAGGCAAGCCCAGGAACTGTACACTTTGAAACTGCAATATTGTATAACTCTAGCTGGTACAAAGTTTTAAATGCTCTCTGTTGATCACTCTGTTCTCTGCTACCATGCAGAAACCACTGATAGACATGGATACCCAGGTTGCTTGATAAATGATCAGCCCTGAAGCAAAAGATAAAGTCAGGGATCGAAGTGTTTATTCTTTGTTTTTTAAATAAATGAACTTACTGATTTATTTTTGGTTGCACTGGGTCTTTGTTGCTGCGCATGGGCTTTCTCTAGTTGAGACGAGTGGGGGCTACTTTTCGTTGTGGTGTTCAGACTTCTCATTGTGGTGGCTTCTTGTGTTAAAGAGCACGGGCTCTAGGTGCATGGGCTTCAATAGCTGTAACACATGAGCTCAGTAGGTGTGACTTGGGAGCTTAGTTGGCTGGCAGTTATGTGGGATCTTCCCAGGCCAGGGTTGGAACCCGTGTCCCCTACATTGGCAGGTGGATTCTTAACCACTGAACCACGAGGGAAGCCCCCGAGTGCTTATTCTAATACCACCATCAAGTCATTAGTTTTGCTTTCATTAGCAGGAGTCTGAGTAACATATTGGGATATGAATTAAGAGTTTGGTTTTGGATATGTTAACTTAGAGATTCCTATGATACATTGAAGTGAATGTCAAGAACATAGTTGGATACGGGTTTAGAGATCAGAGGATCCGTTTGGGCTGCATGTAAATATAAATGGCATTGAAGATGGATAAGACCATCTAGGTAAGAGAGTGTAGATTCATTATTCATTAATCAGTGGTCATTGATCATCTGATGTGCTAAATGTTCTAGGTATCTGCGATCTATTCTGTACCTTATACTCATGTAGGACAGACATGCTGGTAGTAACAAATGGAAAACAATTATCTTGTAAAGCAGAAAGCAGTAAGTGCTGTGGTGAAATATGAGAGGGTTCAGGCATGCTGTTTGTATAATAGTCTCTGGGAACCGAGTTCCAGAGAAGATTCCAAGGAAGCAATACCTATCTGAAGCAGAAGAATATAGCTGGGAAGTCTTGGAGCTTGTCAGGGAGGGGATCAAACTGTGCTTCTCTCTCATCAATTGCTCTGAAAATATAAAGAAACAAGGAAGAACATTAAGCTCATGACCCTCTTACTTAATTATATTTTATGCACTAGAAAGTAAGCAGCACTCATTCCAGCTATAAAACATCTGAAGACAAAACAATAATAATAGATTTGAAATATGATACATCTTGAATATCCAAACAATTTCTTAGAACACAATCTATGTTTCTTAAATAAACGAACCCAAGAATTTTTTTTAACTTATCCTTTTTCAGAACCTCAAGCAATATATGCTGTTTTCAGATTTTTGCACAAACTCTTTCTTGAAGAACTCTGCAAAATTCTTTTGTTTCTAAGTTAGCTGCTGTAACAGATGTATATGAACATATTAGTTGAACTTTTTATAAACTTCTCTTTATTTCACATAACGCACCTTAACAGAGGCTCTCAAATAAGAAACAATTCTGGTTGTTGATTTCATTCAGGAAGAAAATTAGAGATACCAAGGGAACATTTCTTGCAAAGATGGGGTTGATAAAGGACAGAAATGGTGTGGACCTAACAGAAGTAGAAGATATTAAGAAGAGGTGGCAAAAATACACAGAATAACTGTACCAAAAAGATCTTCACGACCCAGATAATCACAATGGTGTGACCACTCACCTAGAGCCAGACATCCTGGAATGTGAAGTCAAGTGGGCCTTAGAAAGCATCACTACAAAAAAGCTAGTGGAGGTGATGGAATTCCAGTGGAGCTATTTCAAATCCTGAAAGATGATGCTGTGAAAGTGCTGCACTCAATATGCCAGCAAATTTGGAAAACTCAGCAGTGGCCATGGGACTGGAAAATTTCAGTTTTCATTCCAATCCCAAAGAAAGGCAATGTCAAAAAATGCTCAAACGACCACACAATTGCACTCATCTCACACACTAGTAAAGTAATTCTCAAAATTCTCCAAGCCAGGCTTCAGCAATACGAGAACCATGAACTTCCAGATGTTCAAGCTGGTTTTACAAAAGGCAGAGGAACCAAAGACCAAACTGCAAACATCCGCTGGATCATCAAAAAAGCAAGAGAGTTCCAGAAAAAACATCTATTTCTGCTTTATTGACTATGCCAAAGCCTTTGTGTGGATCACAATAAACTGTGGAAAATTCTGAAAGAGATTGGAATACCAGAGCACCTGACCTGCCCCTTGAGAAATCTATATGCCGGTCAGGAAGCACCAGTTAGAACTGGACATAGAACAACAGACTGGTTCCAAATAGGAAAAGGAGTATGTCAAGGCTGTATATTGTCACCCTGCTTATTTAACTTATATGCAGAGTACATTCTGAGAAAGGTGGGGCTGGAAGAAGCACAAGCTGGAATCAAGATTGCTGGGCGATATATCAATAACCTCAGATATGGTGATGACACCACCTTTATGGCAGAAAAAGAAGAGGAGCTAAAAAGCTTCTTGATGAAAATGAAGGAGGAGAGTGAAGAAGTTGGCTTAAAACTCAACAATCAGAAAACTAATAAGATCATGGCATCTGGTCCCATCAGTTCTTGGGAAATGATGGGGAAACAGTGGAAACAGTGTCAGACGTTATTTTGGGGGGTTTTCAAAATGACTGCAGATGGTGATTGCAGCCATGAAATTAAAAGACGCTTAACTCCTTGGAAAGAAAGTTATGACCAACCTCAGTTCAGTTCAGTTCAGTCGCTCAGTTGTGTCCAACTCTTTGCGACCCCATGAATCGCAGCACGCCGGGCCTCCCTGTCCGTCACCAACTCCTGGAGTTTACTCAGACTCACATCCATCGAGTCAGTGATGCCATCCACCATCTCATCCTCTGTCGTTTGCTTCTCCTCCTGCCCCCTATCCCTCCCAGCATCAGACTCTTTTCCAATGAGTCAACTCTTCGCATGAGGTGGCCAAAGTACTGGAGTTTCAGCTTCAGCATCATTCCTTCCAAAGAAATCCCAGGGCTGATCTCCTTCAGAATGGACTGGTTGGATCTCCTTGCAGTCCAAGGGACTCTCAAGAGTCTTCTCCAACACCACAGTTCAAAAGCATCAATTCTTCAGCACTCAGCCTTCTTCACAGTCCAACTCTCACATCCATACATGACCACAGGAAAAACCATAGCCTTGACTAGATGGACCTTAGTCGTCAAAGTAATGTCTCTGCTTTTGAATATGCTCTAGGTTGGTCATAATTTTTCTTCCAAGAAGTAAGCATCTTTTAATTTCATGACTGCAGTCACCATATGCAGTGATTTTGGAGCCCCAGCAAATAAAGTCTGACACTGTTTCCACTGTTTCCCTATCTATTTCCCATGAAGTGATGGGACTGAATGCCATGATCTTCATTTTCTGAATGTTGAGCTTTAAGCCAACTTTTTCACTCTCCTCTTTCACTTTCATCAAGAGGCTTTTTAGTTCCTCTTCACTTTCTGCCATAAGGGTGGTGTCATCCGCATATCTGAGGTTATTGATAAGTCTCCCAGCAATCTTGATTCCAGCTTGTGCTTCTTCCAGTCCAGCGTTTCTCATGATGTACTCTGCATATAAGTTAAACAAGCAGGGTGACAATATACAGCCTTGACGTACTCCTTTTCCTATTTGGAACCAGTCTGTTGTTCCATGTCCAGTTCTAACTGTTGCTGTCCTACCTACATAGCATAATAAAAAGCAGAGGGGAGCAGTCCTAAGATGGCGGGGGTGGGGGGGTGGTCCTAAGATGGCATAGGAATATGATGGGGATACCACTTTCTCCCTCACAAATTCATCAAAAGAACAGTTCAACGCTGAGTAGATTCCACAAAACAACTTTTGAATGCTGGCAGAGTACATCAGGCACCCAGAAAAGCAGATCATTGTCTTCAAAAACAGGTAGGAAAAAATATAAAAGATGAAAAAAGAGACAAAGGAGGTAGGGAGGGAGCTCCATCCCGGGAAGGGAGTCCTGTCCAGGGAAGGGAGTCTTAAAAAGAGAGAAGTTTCCAAACACCAGGAAACACTCTCGCTGCCAAGTCTGTGGTGAGACTTGGAAGCACAGAGGGCAACATAGTAGGGAAGATAAATACATAAATAATTAAAAACAACAGATTATGGGCCCAACGGTAACTCCCCCAGTGGAGAAGCAGCGCAGACACCTGCATCCGCCACTAGCAAGTGGGGGCTGGGCAGGGAGGCGCGGGCTGCAGTGCTTTTCAAGAATTGGGCTGGAATGCTTCGAGTGTAACCAGCGAACTAACTTGGGCTAGCATACCAGACTGTGTGATAGCTACCACGCAAAAAGATCTAACATAAGACACCACGAGGACTGCGCACAGAACAAAGGATGGAACAGAAATGCCGGCTGCAGACTATCCCCCTCCAGTGACAGGCAGCCAGAGCTGTAAGGGCTGGAAGGGGGCAATCACAGCCCCGGAGAGACATTACCTTCCAAACTGCAAGCAGGCTTCTTTGCTAAGTCTTCTTGGGGTTCTGAACAGTCACCATCTGCCTGAGAAGGGGAACCAGTGGTACATGCAGAAAACTGAGCAGCAGGGATGGGAAAGGCGATAAGTCGCAGCGACCACACTCGCCAAACACCTGAGCTAGTCGGGCCTGGGAAGGGCACAAAATGCAGGCCCAACTGAATCTGTGCCTCTGAGGGCTACCTGAGAGCCGAGACTGAGTGGCTTAGACTGGGGAGGTGTATGCAGCCTAGGGCCACCCTCAGACGGTTCCTGGTGGAGCAACATAGAGCCTGAGCGGTGTGCGCTGTGAGCAGGGGCAGGCCCAGCGTGGCTGAGGCACTGTGAGCACATGCCAGTGTTATTTGTTTGCATCCCTCCCTCCCCACAGTGCGACTGAACAGTGAGCCTAAAAAAAAAAAAAAGGATCCACCACCACCCCCCACCTTGTGTCACAGCGGAAATCAGACAATGAAGAGACCAGCAAACAGAAGAAGCTAAAGAGAGGGAACTTCCTTGGAAGTGACCCCACACTGCCCACAATGCCAGAGAAAATCCCAGATATATCTTTACTATTTTTACGATCATTCTTTCTCCCTCTCTTTTTCCTTTTGTTGATGTTGTTGATTGTTTTTTCTTCTTTTTTTTTAAACTTTTTAAAATTTCTAAGTCCTCTATTTCTCCTTTAATTTTTATTTTTATAAGCTACTATTCAGTTCAGTTCAGTTCAGTCACTCAGTCGTGTCTGACTCTTTGTGACCCCATGAGTCGCAGCACGACAGGCCTCCCTGTCCATCACCAACTCCCGGACTTCACTAAGACTCACGTCCATCGAGTCCGTGCTGCCATCCAGCCATCTCATCCTTTGTCGTCCGCTTCTCCTCCTGCCCCCATCCCTCCCAGCATCAGACTCTTTTCCAATGAGTCAACTCTTCTCATGAGGTGGCCAAAGTACTGGAGTTTCACCTTCAGCATCATTCCTTCCAAAGAAATCCCAGGGCTGATCTCCTTCAGAATGGACTGGTTGGATCTCCTTGCAGTCCAAGGGGCTCTCAAGAGTCTTCTCCAACACCACAGTTCAAAAGCATCAATTCTTAGGCCTCAGCCTTCTTCACAGTCCAACTCTCACATCCATACATGACCACAGGAAAAACCATAGCCTTGACTAGACGGACCTTAGTCGGCAAAGTAATGTCTCTGCTTTTGAATATATTATCTAGGTTGTTCATAACTTTTTTTCCAAGGAGTAAGGGTCTTTTAATTTCATGACTGCAGTCACCATCTGCAGTGATTTTGGAGCCCCAAAAAATTACTTTTCAAAAAATAAAAAAACCCCTATTTTTAAAGCAAACACCATATATATATATATTTTTTGTGATTGTTGTTGTTGTTTTTTAAATAATTTCTGTGACTTTTTTTTCTTCTTCTTCTTTTCTTTAATATTGTATTTTTGAAAATCCAGCCTCTACTCTAGATTTTTAATCTTTGCTTTTTGGTATTTGTTGTCA
>SJYQ01026636.1:29079-61837 GCA_006410935.1 Redunca redunca
GCCATTCTCCCATCTCATCCCACCTTCTCCCTCCCTCCCTCCCCCAGTACCCAATTTTACCTGAGAGCGAGATTACTGGCTTGACCACTGTCTCCTCCTTTGGACACTCCTTTTTTTCCACCAGGTTGTCTCTCTCTCCTCCCTCCCCCTTCTCTTCTCTACCCAACTCTGTGAATCTCTGTGTGTTCCAGACAGTGGAGAACACTTCGGGAACTGGTTACTGGCTGGATCTGTCTCTCTCCTTTTAATTTCCCCCTTTATCCTCCTGGCCACCTCTGTCTACTTCCTCCCTCTCTTTTTCCCTGTATAATTCCGTGAATATTTCTGAGTGGTCCAGACTGTGGAGCGCACATAAGGAAGTGATTACTGGCTAGCATGCTCTCTCCTCTTTTGATCCCACCTCATCTCATTCCAGTCACCTCTAACTACCCCCTCCCTCTTCTCTTCTCTTCTCCATGTAACTCAGTGAACCTCTCTAGGTATCCCTCAATATGGAGAAACTTTTCATCTTTAACCTAGATGTTTTATCATCGGTGCTGTATAGATGAAGAAGTCTTGAGCCTACTGTAAAAATAAAACTGAAAACCAGAAGCAGGAGGCTTAAGTCCAAATCCTGAGAACATCAGAGAACTCCTGAATCCAGGGAACATTAATCAATAGGAGCTCATCAAATGCCTCCATACTTACACTGAAACCAAGCATCACCCAAGGGCCAACAAGTTCCAGAGCAAGACATACCATGCAAATTCTCCAGCAACACAGGAACACACCCCTGAGCTTCAATATACAGGCAGCTCAAAGTTACTCCAAAACCACTGACATCTCATAACTCATTACTGGACACTTTATTGCACTCCAGAGAGAAGAAATCCAGCTCTACCCACCAGAACTCTGACACAAGCTTCCCTAACCAAGAAACCTTGAGAAGCCACTGATACAACCCCACCCACGAAGAGGAAACTCCATAATAAAGAGAACTTCCAAATTCCCAGCCTACAGAAAGGCCAGCCCAAACGCAGCAATATAACCAAGATGAAGAGACAGAGGAATACCTAGCAGGTAAAAGAACAGGAGAAATGCCCACCAAACCAAACAAAAGAGGAAGAGATAGGGAATCTACCTGAGAAAGAATTCTGAATAATGGTAGTGAAAATGATCGAAAATCTTGAAATCAAAATGGAATCACAGATAAATAGCCTGGAGACAAGGATTGAGAAGATGCAAGAAAGGTTTAACAAGGACCTAGAAGAAATAAAAAAGAGTCAATATATAATGAATAATGCAATAAATGAGATCAGAAACAAATAGTAGAATATTGAAGGCAGAAGATAGGATTAGTGAAATAAAAGCTAGAATGGTAGAAAAAATGAATCAGAGAGGAAAAAAGAAAAACAAATTAAAAGAAATGAAGGCAATCTCAGAGACTTCCAGGACAATATGAAACATTCCAACATTTGGATTATAGGAGTCCCAGAAGAAGAAGACAAAAAGAAAGACCATGAGAAAATACTTGAGATAATAGTTGAAAACTTCCCTAAAATGGGGAAGGAAATAATCAAGAAACTATTGTTTATTTCCCCTTTCATACTTGTTAGGGGAAATTCCCAAGTCCAAGAAACCCAGAGAGTTCGAAACAGGATAAAATCAAGGTGAAACACCTCAAGACACATACTAATCAAATTAACAAAGATAAAACACAAAGAACAAATATTAAAAGCAGCAAGGGAAAAACAACAAATAACACACAAGGGGATTCCCATAAGGATAACTGCAAATCTTTCAATAGAAACGCTTCAGGCCAGAAGGGAATGGCAAGACACACTTAAATTGATGAAAGAAAATAACCTACAGCCCAGATTACTGTACCCAGCAAGGATCTCATTCAAATATGAAGGAGAAATTAAAAGCTTTACAGACAAGCAAAAGCTGAGGGAATTCAGCACCACCAAACCAGCTCTCCAACAAATGCTAAAGGATATTCTCTAGACAGGAAACACAAAAAGGGTGTATAAACCAGAACCCAAAACAATAAAGGAAATGGTAACGGGATCATACTTATCAATAATTACCTTAAATGTAAATGGGTTGAATGCCCCAACCAAAAGGCAAAGACTGGCTGAATAGATACACAAACAAGAACCCTATATATATGCTGCCTACAAGAGACCCACCTCAAAACAAGGGACACATACAGACTGAAAATGAAGGGCTGGAAAAAGATATGCCACGCAAATAGAGACCAAAAGAAAGCAGGAGTAGCAATACTCATATCCGATAAAATAGACTTTAAAACAAAGGCTGTGAAAAGAGACAAAGAAGGACACTACATAATGATTAAAGGATCAATCCAAGAAGAAGATATAACAATTATAAATATATATGCACCCAACATAGGAGCACCACAATATGTAAGACAAATGCTAACAAGTATGAAAGGGGAAATTAACAATAACACAATAATAGTGGGAGACTTTAATACCCCACTCACACCTATGGACAGATCAAGTAAACAGAAAATTACCAAAGAAACGCAAACTTTAAATGATACAATAGATAAGTTAGACCTAATTGATATCTATAGGACATTTCACCCAAAACAATGAATTTCACCTTTTTCTAAAGTGCTCACGGAACCTTCTCCAGGATAGATCACATCCTGGGCCATAAATCTAACCTTGATAAATTCAAAAAAATAAAAATCATTCCAAGCATCTTTTCTGACCATAATGCATTAAGATTAGATCTCAATTACAGGAGAAAAACTATTAAAAATTCCAACATATGGAGGCTGAACAACACACTTCTGAATAACCAACAAATCACAGAAGAAATCAAAAAAGAAATCAAATTATGCATAGAAATGAATGAAAATGAAAACACAACAACCCAAAACCTGTGGGACACTATAAAAGCAGTGCTAAGAGGAAAGTTCATAGCAATACAGGCACACCTCAAGAAACAAGAAAAAAGTCAAATAAATAACCTAACTCTACAGCTAAAGCAACTAGAAAAGGAAGAAATAGAGAACCCCAGAGTTAGTAGAAGGAAAAAAATCTTAAAAATTAGGGCAGAAATATGTGCAAAATAAACAAAAGAGACCATAGCAAAAATCAACAAAGCCGAAAGCTGGTTCTTTGAAAGGATAAATAAAATTGACGGACCATTAGCCAGACTCATCAAGAAACAAAGGGAGAAAAATCAAATCAATAAAATTAGAAATGAAAATGGAGAGATCACAACAGACAACACAGAAATACAAAGGATCATAAGAGACTATCAGCAATTATATGCCAATAAAATGGACAACGTGGAAGAAATGGACAAATTCTTAGAAAAGTACAACTTTCCAAAACTGAACTGGGAAGAAATAGAAAATCTTAACAGAGCCATCACAACCATGGAAATTGAAACTGTAATCAGGAATCTTCCAGCAAACAAAAGCCCAGGTCCAGACGGCTTCACAGCTGAATTCTACCAAAAATTTAGAGAAGAGCTAACACCTATCCTACTCAAACTCTTCCAGAAAATTGCAGAGGAAGGTAAACTTCCAAACTCATTCTATGAGACCACCATCACCCTAATACCAAAACCTGACAAAGATGCCACAATAAAAGAAAACTACAGGCCAATATCACTGATGAACATAGATGCACAAATTCTTAATAAAATTCTAGCAATCAGAATCCAACAACACATTAAAAAGATCATACACCATGACCAAGTGGGTTTTATCCCAGGGAGGCAAGGATTCTTCAATATCTGCAAATCAATCAATGTAATTCACCACATTAGTAAATTGAAAAATAAAAGCCATATGATTATCTCAATAGATGCAGAGGAGGCCTTTGACAAAATTCAACATCCATTTATGATAATAACTCCCCAGAAAGCAGAAATAGAAGGAACATAGCTCAACATAATAAAAGCTATATATGACAAACCCACAGCAAACATTATCCTCAATGGTGAAAAATTGAAAGCATTTCCCCTAAAGTCAGGAACAAGACAAGGGTGCCCACTTTCTGTTTGCAGATGACATGATCCTCTACATAGAACACCCTAAAGACTCCACCAGAAAATTACTAGACCTAATCAATGACTATAGAAAGGTGCAGGATATAAAATTAACACACAGAAATCCCTTTCATTCCTATACACTAATAGTGAGAAAGCAGAAAAAGAAATTAAGGAAACAATTCCATTCACCATTACAACGAAAAGAATAAAATACTTAGGAATATATCTACCTAAAGAAACTAAAGACCTATATATATAAAACTATAAAACGTTGATGAAAGAAATCAAAGAGGACACTAACAGATAGAGAAATATACCATGCTCATGGATCGGAAGAATCAATATAGTGAAAATGAGAATACTACCCAAAGCAATCTACAGATTCAATGCAATCTCTATCAAGCTACCAGCGGTATGTTTCACAGAGCTAGAACAAATAATTTCACAATTTGTATGGAAATACAAAAAACCTCGAATAGCCAAAGCAATCTTGAGAAAGAAGAATGGAACCGGAGGAATCAACCTGCCTGACTTCAGGCTCTACTACAAAGCCACAGTCATCCAGACAGTATGGTACTGGCACAAAGACAGAAATATAGATCAATGGAACAAAATAGAAAGCCCAGAGATAAATCCACACACCTATGGACATCTTATCTTCGACAAAGGAGGCAAGAATATACAATGGTTAAAGACAATCTCTTTAACAAGTGTTGCTAGGAAAACTGGTCAACCACTTGTAAAAGAATGAAACTAGATCACTTTCTAACACCACACACAAAAATAAACTCAAAATGAATTAAAGATCTAAATGTATGATGAGAAACTATAAAACTCCTAGAGGAGAACATAGGCAAAACACTCTCCGACATAAATCATAGCAGGATCCTCTATGACCCACCTCCCAGAATACTAGAAATAAAAGCAAAAATAAACAAATGGGACCTAATTAAAATTAAAAGCTTCTGCACAACAAAGGAAACTATAAGCAAGGTGAAAAGACAGCCTTCTGAATGGGAGAAAATAATAGCAAATGAAGCAACTGACAAACAACTAATCTCAAAAATATAGAAGCAACTTATCCAGCTCAAGTCCAGAATAATAAATGACCCAATCAAAAAATGTGCCAAAGAACTAAATAGACATTTCTCCAAAGAAGACATATGGATGGCTAACAAACACATGAAAAGATGCTCAACATCACTCATTATCAGAGAAATGCAAATCAAAACCACAATGAGGTACCATCTCACACCAGTCACAATGGCTGCGATCCAAAAGTCTGCAAGCAATAAATGCTGGAGAGGGTGTGGAGAAAAGGGAACCCTCTTACACTGTTGGTGGGAATGTAAACTAGTACAGCCACTATGGAAAACAGTGTGGAGATTCCTTACAAAATTGCAAATGGCCTTATGACCCAGCAATCCCACTGCTGGGCATACACACCGAGGAATCCAGAATTGAAAGAGACATGTGTACTCCCATGTTCATCGCAGCACTGTTTATAATAGCTAGGACATGGAAATAACCTAGATGTCCATCAGCAGATGAATGGATGAGCTGTGGTACATATACACAATGGAGTATTACACAGCCATTAAAAAGAATACAGTTGAATCAGTTCTAATGAGGTGGATGAAACTGGAGCCTATTATACAGAGTGAAGTAAGCCAGAAAGAAAAACACCAATACAGTATACTAATACATATATATGGAATTTAGAAAGATGGTAATGATAACCCTCTATGCGAGATAGCAAAAGAGACACAGATGTATAGAACGGACTTTTGGACTCTGAGGGAGAGGGAGAGGGTGGGATGATTTGGGAGAATGGCACTGAAACATGTATACTATCATGTAAGAAACGAATTGCCAGTCTATGTTCGATGCAGGATACAGGATGCTTGGGGCTGGTGCATGGGGATGATCCAGAGAGATGTTATGGGGAGGGAGGTGGGAGAGGGGTTCAGGATTGGGAACTCATGTACACCTGTGGTGGATTCATGTCAATGTATGGCAAAACCAATACAGTATTGTAAAGCAAAATAAAGTAAAACTAAAAATTAAAAAAAAAAAAAAAGCAGAGACATTACTTTACCAACAAAGTTCCGTCTAGTCAAGGGTATGGTTTTTCCAGTGGTCATGTATTGATGTGACAGTTGGACTGTGAAGAAAGCTGAGCACCAAAGAATTGATGCTTTTGAACTGTGGTGTTGGAGAAGACTCTTGAGAGTCCCTTGGACTGCAAGGAGATCCAACCAGTCCATCCTAAAGGATATCAGTCTTGGTTGTTCATTGGAAGGACTGATGCTGAAGCTGAAACTCCAATACTTTGGCCACCTCATGTGAAGAGTTGACTCATTGGAAAATACCCTGATGCTGGGAGGGATTGGGGGCAGGAGGAGAAGGGAATGACAGAGAATGAGGTGGCTGGATGGCCTCACCGACTCGACGGACATGAGTTTGGGTAAACTCCGGGAGTTGGTGATGGACAGGGAGGCCTGGAGAGCTGCGATTCATGGGGTTGCAAAGAGCCAGACACGACTGAGCGACTGAACTGAACTGAACCAGCAACCTTCAATGTGTGGATGTGCCATAATCAACATGTGACTTCAACTCTTGTTGCATTGGTTGGGTGTATTCCACTTAGTCCTAAGAGGGAAATGAGCCTGTACATGGGTAAATGTCACTTTCACCACCACTGCCTCACTGAGAACTACTTGCATGTAAAATTATGTTTGCCCTCTGGAATCCAGAGGCTGTGAGATACTTAAGAGGCTGCATGCAGGAGCACTGCAAAGAGTTCACCTCCTGAGCAGAACAGAGCCCTTGGTCCAGGGTGCGTGTTTGTGCAAGGATGTGGCTTTCAGATGCACTCAGTCGTGGTGCCCACCCATGGCCATTTGTTTCAGCTGGGACCTCGACAGGAGTCCTGGCCACTCCTGCTACAGATCCACCTGCATCCGTCCACATTAGGAGACCTTTGCACCTGTGTCTCCTGAGCCCACACACACCAGCAACCCATCCAGTGTTGATGGAGCCTGAGCATATGCCCACCCATGCAGATGCTTATGCATTTCTGTGTCCAAACACTCTGTGTATAATGGAAACTGAGACCCCCCAAGAGGTGGAGACTGGTTTGGAGCTCAGTATGTGGGCAGAAGGGGCTTCCCAGCTGGCTCTGCGATAAAGAATTTGCCTGCCAGTGCAGGAAATGCAGGAAATGTGGGTTCAGTCCCTGAGTTGGGAAGATTCCCCTGGAGGAGGAAGTGTCAACCCATGCCAGTATTCTTGTCTGGAGAATCTCATGGACAGAAGATGCTGGTGGGCTGCAGTTCACGAGTCACAAAGAGTTGGACATAATCGAGTGAGTGAGCATGCATGCACGTGTGTGGGCAGAATCCAGAAGAAAAGTGATGATTCCAGCTTCGTAGGCCACCACTCAATCCCTCCATCATATTTAGTTTGGAAATGTAACCCTTTAAGATCTTGGTGAACATGAGCCATCCCCTTACAATTCAGGCCATTTATCTCTCTGCATTACCATAACCGCAGAGGTGTGCACAAACAGAAACAGACTCTGAAATTGGGGACCATGGGAGGGTAGTTAAGGAAGAATAGACACAATGGAAGTGACAAGTGAGAGAGGAGAGAGAAGTTGGAAACAGCTCTGCCATGGATCAGGCACACCTGCTGCCCTGGCGATCCATCTGGAGGTCCACAGCAGGACGGGGATTCTCGAAATACTTATAGTCCTGCCTGCGCTTGGGCCATTTCCATAGTGTCCTCCAGGGGACAGGGCCTGGGGCTTTACAACCCAACCCTTTCAAATCTGAGAGACTGAGCACACACCCTTATCTCCTAGGATAGACAAGCCACACGCAAGAGGGACTGTTTCTTTCCTTGGATGCTTATGTTGGTGGACCCCAAGGGTTCTGTGCACTTTAAAGGTCTGTTAACCTTAGTTCTACAACCATGACCCACTGTGCTGTATGAGCTTGGGAAAAATGCTTTCCGCTCATGGAGGTCCCTCAGAGGATAGAGAGCTTGGGGCCTGGGGAACCAAGAGCGTGCAAAAGCAGAAAGGAAGACACACACATGGAGTGGTGGGATGGAGAGGGTAACCTGCCTTGTAAGCCAGGTCAACTTTGGTGATCACTAGGGTGACAGGTGTGCCAGTCAGCTGGTCCTCACATTCGGAGGTAAGACTTTGAATTATTGGATATTATTGATAGTAAAGGTTAGAAAGTGCTCCTTGGGGGTCATAGTAAGTGTCACATCGGGCAGAACCTAAATCTACATTAAAGATAATTTAAATCGTGGTGAATTCATGTTAATGTTTGGCAAAAGCAATACAGTAATGTAAAGTAAAAAATAAAAAAATAAGTAAAAAAAAAAAAAAAGATAATTTAAAGGCCCAAGGGCAACAGTGGAGTTTAATAATATGGAAGGAGACATACCTGGCTTTCTCTCCAAGCTAAAGGTACTGTTGATGACATTTTATGTGTAGAGAAATTCACTTAAAGAATTCATATTATGGCTATACACATCTGGCCTCTAGATTCTACAAGGCTGTCTTAATAATTTTAAAACGTCTTTTTAATCAAGTGGTCACTTGATTATATGCCCACTGAATCTCAGAAGCACAAACTTTTGGAAAATACTTAGCATCCCTATCCACCTCCATTTGACAGATAATTCATACAGTCACCAATTTAACAGAGACACAAAGTTTCCTGACACAAGGATTATGTTCTTCGATCACTGAGGAAGGAAAAATGAAGAACTTTCCTTTTTCAAAGTTCAATGCACATATCCTTTAGTGAAAAGATATGTGTCTTATTTTATTTATTTATTTATGTTTTGGTTGTGATAGTTCAGTTTATTTTATTTTTCTTAATTTTTATTTTAACTTTAGTTTACTTTACAATACTCTATTGGTTTTGCCAAACATTGACGTGAATTCACCACGAGTGTACATGTCTTCCCAAACATGAGTCCCCTCCCACCTCCCACCCGATAACATCTCTCTGGGTCCCCCCCATGCACCAGCCCAAAGCAAAGAGTGACATTCTGTAAATATATGAAAGATACAAACATATTGTCTTAAAGAATAGTTAAGATTTGTGGGGTTTCCCCCAAACACAAAAACGCAAGACAATTTCATTCTTCCCATTAGCATTGAAACAAAATGGGTTATTTGAGATGTGGGAACTCTCACTAAATGTTGACATTTTCAGTTCAGCCATCAATAGGTGTTTTTATTTATGTATTTATTTAATAACTTGTGAATATTCTATTAAGCTTTTTTTAACTTTAAACTTTTTATTTTGTATTGAGGTACAGCCAATTAACAATGTTGTGGTAGTTTCAGGTGAACAGAGAAGGGACTCAGCCATATATGTACGTGTATCCAGTCTCCCCCTAACACCCCTCCCATCCAGGCTGGCACACAACATTGAGCAGATCACCACACACTATACAATAGGTCTTTGCTAGTTATCCATTTTAAACACAGCAGTGTGTACATGATCTTCCCAACGTCCCTAAATATCCCTTCTCCCCACAATCATAAGTTCATTTTCTAAGTCTGTGAGTCTCTTTAATAGGTGTTTTTACATGTCCTCAATTTCAACCCCTGTGCCCTTTGTATGAGTCATGGGCATCATAATTGGATTGTGAGGCACTCCCCTGGTAGCCCAGTGGTTAAGACTCCATGCTTCCATTGCAGGGGGTGTTGGTTCCATCCCTGGTCAGGGAACTAATATCCTGTATGCCATATGGCCAAAACAAACAAAAAAATAACTGGGTTGTAACACAGTTTTTCTTTCAATACGAGTCACCTTACTATTACAGGTGTACACCTGACGCCACCTGTAAGCCTCTTCTCACTTTCCCACTGCACGTGGCACAATCGGTGGTGGGAAGGTGGTTTTACCTTTAGTGACATCCATCAGTTCTTTCACCTACAGGGTGATGGGGGTCAGTGTCCATATCGCATTCATCGAGGAGAAATGGCACTGCAGCTCACCTTTACATATAAGTTCATCTCTCCCATATACAAACTAGAAGAAATCAGTGAAAAAGAACAGGGGCTGATGAGCCAATGTCTCAAGTTCTCACCTGAGTCCAGCTTTGTCGTTGTTTGGTCACTCAGTTGTGCCTGACTCTTTGCAACCCCAGGGACTGCAGCACGCCAGGCTTCCTGTCCACCACCATCTCCCAGAGTTTGTTCAGGCATGTCCACTGCGTCAGTGATGCCATCGAACCATCTGAATCTGTCGTCCCCTTCTCCTTCTGCCTTCAAAATTTCCCAGCATCAGGATCTTTTCCAATCAGTCAGTTCTTCACATCAGGTGGCCAAAGTATTGGAGCTTCACCTTCAGCATCAGTCCTTCTAATGAATATTCAAGATTGATTTCGCTTAGGATAGACTGGTTGGATCTCCTTGCAGTCCAAGGGACTCTCAGGAGTCTTCTCCAACTCCACAGCTCAAAAGCATCAATTCTTTGGGGTTCAGCTTTCTTTATGGTCCAACTCTCACATCCATACACGACTACTGGAAAAACCATAGCTTTGACTAGACGGAACTTTGTTGGCAGAGTAATGTCTCTGGTTTTTAATATACTGTCTAGGTTCGTCATGACTTTTCTTCCAAGGAGCAAGTGTTTTTTAATTTCATGGCTGCGGTCACTATCTGCAGTGATTTTGGAACCCAAGAAAATGAAGTCTCTTTCTGTTTCCATTGTTTCACCATCTATTTGTCATGAAGTAATGGGACCGGATGCCATAATCTTGGCTTTTTGCATGTTGAGTTTTAAGCCAGATTTTTCACTCTCCTTAGCGTGTGAATAACAGTTCATCCTTTGGGCTTGAACTGGGTCTCTTCCAGTCATTCTAAACTCTTTAAAATTGACTCCATACACTGGATACATTACACTGAGGAGGATCATGAGTTCCCGGATTTAGGAGTCACCTCACACTCTCATTATTACCCTACAGTTAAGGGATAAGCCCCTTCTCATAGGATTAAGAAACTATACACATCAGTGCAATCAGTGAAATGAATGGCTAGCTTTGAAGATGAGCTGACTTGGGGACAATTCCAACTGTGTCTCTCATAGCTCCCATCATTATGTAGAGAGTATAAACACTGGAGAAGCTACCATTCTCTGTGCATATCTCACACTTGCCCACGAAGCATATTCCTCTCATCATGCTGCCACTCATCATGGCCCCATCTCTCATGCCACTGGCTCTAGAAGTTGCTTTCCTACGGCACCAACCAAACTTTTAAAAAAAAATCTGCAAATGAAGTTCAATAGTAGTCATTTTTAGCAACTTGACAAAGTAAGCTTTAGTAATGACTTAATAGATAGGACACCCTAGACACAGGCCATAAATTTTTTAAAATGTACACACTGGACTTCCTAAATATTAAAAACTTTTGTGTCAAAGACATTATCAACCAAGTGAAAATGCAACAGGCAGAATGAGAGATCATATTTACAAGTCATAAATTTGATAAGGGTTTAATGTCCGGAACAGAGAACTTTTAAACTTATCTGAAAAAAGCAAACAATGTGAAAAGTCATTTTCTTAAACAAGACATATGCAGGGTTAATAAGCATATGAGAAGATGTTCAACAGGACTTCTCTGGTGGTCTAGTGATTACGACTCTGTGATTCCACTGCAGAGGGTATGGGTTTGGTAACTGGTCAGGCAACTAAGATCCAACATGGCATAAGTTGTGGTCAAAAAGAAAAAGAGTGTGAGAGAAAGAAGCATTGACAAAGATGTGGAGAAACTGGAACCCTTATGCATGGTGGTGGAAACAGAAAATGGTACAGTTTTGTGGAGATAAGTATGAACATTTCTAAAAAGAAATTTAAAAAATTGCCATATGATCTAGCAATCCCACTTATGGATAGTGTAGTGTTAGTCGCTCAGTCGTGTCCAACTCTTTGCGACCATATGAACTCTAGCCCACCAGGCTTCTCTGCCCATGGGATTTCACAGGCAAGAATACTGGAGTGGGTTGCCATTTCCTTCTCCAGAGGATTTTCCAGACTCAGGGATTGAACCCCAATTTCCCACATAGGAGGCAGGTTCTTTACCATCTGAGCCACCAGGGAAGCCCGAAACCTCATGTATGGATATACACCCCAAATAATTGAAAGCATAGTCTTGAAAACATAGCTGAACACCATGTTTATAGCATCATGATTCATAATTGCTAAAACATGGAAACAACCCAAGGATAAAACATGGAAGCAATAATCTAGGGATGAATGGATAAGTAAAATATGGTATATACATACAAATAATGAGACTTATTGATCTTTACAAAGGAAGGAAATATTGACATATGCCACAACACGGGTGAACCTTAAGGTCGTTATGCTAAGAGGTAGTGTCCGTCCCTACCTCTTTTGTCTCTTTTTTTGTCTTTTATATTTTTTCCTACCTCCTTTTGAAGACAATGGGCCACTTTTCTGGGTGACTGTTGTCCTCTGCTGGCATTCAGAAGTTGTTTTGTGGAATTTACTCAGCGTTTAAATGTTCTTTTGATGAATTTGTGGGGGAGAAATTGGTCTCCCCGTCCTATTCTTCCAGCATCTTCACTGATGCTTCTGAACTATGTTTTTAATATTTTGGTGGTTTACCGTAGCAATCGCAGCGATTTACATTCCTACCAACACAGCAAGAGGGTTCCCTTTGCTGGAGGTTATTGCTAGCATTTATTTCTGATCATTTTTATGACAGCTATTGCAAGAGGTGTAAGGTGATCTCTCAGTAGGGTTTTGATTTGCATTTCCCTGATGGTTAGTGATGTTGAGCACCATTTCATGTATTCGATGGCCATTTCTATAATCAGGTTAATGACCCAGCAGAGAATCTGATGGTGGAAACACGCAGCTCTTTTCTAGGGACGGAATAGAGGGGATTTTTTTCAAGTGGCATAAAAATCTGATGACTCTTGTTCTCTAGGGGTAGTTCCAAGGGGTGAGACACATGTCCAGCAGGAAAGCAGGCGTGACGAGAGCAGGGCATCACCAGTGTCATCAGCAGAGAGGTTGGGACATTGATGCATTTAGTAATTTTATCAATCCTGAACAAGCCGGGTGAGGGGAGCGTGGGGAGCATGTCCCTCTCCAAATGCTGTTCTGAGCGTCCTGCTCTGCCATCTGATGGCCGGCAGGTGGCGCAAGAACCCGCCCTTTCTTCCGTGTGCAGGGCTCCAGGGCAATCTGTCCACTTACTTGCAGGCCATTCTTCCCTGTGGCCAAGAGATTTTTCCCCGCCTTCAGGATGGTTGAGGGGGCATCACAGTGCCTTTGGGACAAGTACCTGCGTGTGGCCACGTCTGAAGGAAAAGAAATCTCCCTGTTGGCGCCACAGCATCTGAGGAGAACCTGTGGGGCTCTTGTCCAGGATATTATTTTCTTAAACAGCAGCACAGAATCAAGATTGCTGGGAGAAGTATCAATAACCTCAGATACACAGGTGACAGAGGACACAACCCCTATGGCAGAAAATGAAGAGTAACTAAAGAGCCTCTTGTTGAAAGTGAGAGAGGAGAGTGAAAAAGCTGGCTCAAAATGCAACATTCAGAAAACTAAGATCATGGCATCTGGTCTCATCACTTCACAGGAAATACATGGATAAACAATGGAAACAATGAGAGACTTTATATGTTCTTGGGTTCCAAAATCATTGCAGATGGTGACTGCAGCCATGAAATTAAAAGATGCTTGCTCTTTGGAAGAAAAGCTATGAGAAACCTAGACAGCATGTTAAAAAGCAGAGACGTTACTTTGCCAACAAAGGTCTGTCTAGTATAAGCTATGGTTTTCCCAGTAGTCATGTAAGGATGTAAGAGCTGGAGTATAAAGAAAGCTGAGCACCGAAGAATTGATGCTTTTGAACTGCACTGTTGGTGGAGACTCTAGAGTCCTTTGGACAGCAAGGAGATCCAACCAGTCCATCCTAACGTAAATCAGTCCTGAATATTCATTGGAAGGACTGATGCTAAAGCTGAAACTCAAATACCTTGGCCACTTGATGCAAAAACCTGACTCATTGGAAAAGACCTCGATGCTGGGAAAGAGTGAAATTGGGAGGAGAAGGGGACGGCAGATGATGAGATGGCTGGATGGCATCACCGACTCGATGGACATGAGTTTGAGTAAACTCTGGGAGTTGGTGATGGACAGGGAGGCCTGGCATACTGCAGTCCATGGAGTCGCAAAGAGTCGGACACAACTGAGCGACTGAACTGAACTGAACTGAGCAGCACAGAGCTTTCCTTTTCTGGAAGCTTCCCTGTGTTTTCCTCTCTACTTTCTATATTATTGTTTAATTTTTTTCATTTAAAATCTTTTTTTATTGAAGTATAGATGATATAAAATAAAGTTTGTGTGACAGTGATTCACAATTTTAAAAGTATATATGGGACCTTTCCCAATGGCTCAATGGGTAAAGAAGCCCCTTCAATGCATTAGATGCAGGAGACACAAGTTCCATCCTTGGGTTGGGACGATCCCCAGGAGGAGGAAAAGGCAACCCGTTCCAGTGTTCTTGCCTGGAGAATCCCATGGACAGAGAATCCTGGTGGCCTACAGTTCATAGGGTCGCAGAGTCAGAGGCGACTGAGCATGCACTCTGTTTATAGTTATTATAAAAGATTGGCTATATCCCCCGTGTTGTACAATATTTCCTTGTAGCATAAACATAAAATTTTGTACCTCCTAATCTCCCAGTCTTATACTGCCCCTCCCTCTTCCCTCTTCCCACTAGTTTGTTCTCTGTATCTATGAGTCTTCTTTTTGTTGTTGTTTTATTCAATAGTTTATATTTATATTCAGGTAATATGTTAACAAGGCTTATTTTATAGCTGGAGCTGGTTTTAAGGGGCTGGTTGGGAGGAAATGCGTGCTCTGGGGTCCGTTACAGACTCAGGATTTTCTTGTGGGAGGAAACCCTGCATGATTCAGAGACAGAAACACGTGTGTAAGGAAAGGAAAGTATCAGTGACAGGGACCTTCCACTCCAGGGAGTTAAATGAGATGGGGACACGGAGGGTGGGCCCGGTGAGAGATACATGATACCTTACAATTCTGAACATGCTGTCATTATTTTTTCTTAACATGCCCTCTGTCAGCTTATAGAAATGTCTGTTTTCACTAGTGGCATAGGAGAGAGTTTGCCTCCCTGATCCTCAAGGGCACTGAATTATTCACTTATTCACTGCTGCAAACAGTGAATGCCCATATGCTATGGGGCTATGGACAGACAATATGTGTAGAATGTAAAAGTGATTGAAAAAATATTAAGAAAAAACACCTAAGATGGAAGTGTATGCAAACACATTAATGTATTCTTATTTTAAATCTGTTGAAATCAGAATTTTTTAAAATTTTACTTTCATGGCTTTAAAAGAATACAAATTATCTGTAGCACATCTAAAATATACTTCTTAGCTTGTTTTCAAATTAAAATATTGCCTTGCTTGATATTTTCTCATAGCGTAGAGATAAATATTTGTAAATATTAGTTTATTGAAATATGTTTTGCAACATCTAATATGATTACTATTGTTAAAAATAAAAATACCAAGGTCACTACCAAAGTTTTTTGAGATTAATAAAAATATTGTCAATCAGCTTAGAATATCCAAACAGTTGTAATTTTTAAAATACTAGCAATTGCACACTACTTATGGCAATTTAAGACAAAATACATTAAAACCTAAAACTTAAGCATATTTTAAGAGCCAAGACAATGACTCGTTGCTGTTGTTCAGTCGCTGAGTAGTGTCTGACTCTTTGCAATCCTGTGAACTGCAGCAAGCCAGGCTCCTCTGTCCTCCACTGTCTCCTGCAATTTGCTCAAATTCATATCCATTGAGTCAGGGATGGTACCTAACCATCTCATCCTCTGCCCCCTCGTCTCCTTTTGCCTTCAATCATTCCCAGCATCCAGGTCGTTTCCAATGAGCAGGCTCTTCGCATCAGGTGGGCAAAGTATTGGAGCATCAGCTTCAGCATCAGCCCTTCCAATGAATATTCAGGACTGATTTCTTTTAGCACAGACTGGTTTGATCTCCTTGCTGTCCAAGAAACTCTCAAGAGTCTTCTCCAGCATAATTTGAAAGCATCGATTCTTCTGCGTTCAACCTTTTTTATGGTCCAAATATCACATCCATATAGTATGACTACTGGAAAAACCATAGCTTTGCTATGTGGACAATTGTTGGCAACATGGTGTCTGTTTTTTAATACAGTGTCTACATTTGTTATGACTTCCCTTCTAATAAGCAAGTATATTTAAATTACAGGGCTGCAGTCATCGTCCATAGTGATTCTGGAACCCAAGAAAATAAAATCTGTCATTGTTCCTACTTCTCCCCATCTATTTGCCATGAAGAGATGGGACCAGATGACAGAATCTTAGTTTTTTGAATGCTGAGTTTTAAGCCAGATTTTCCATTCTCCTCTTTCACCTTCATCAAGAGGCTCTTTAGTTCCTCTCGGCCTTCTGCCATTGCAGTGGTATTATCTGCGTATATGAGGTTGTTGACAACATGTAATCCTCCTCTTTCTCTCTTTCTTCCCATATTCTGGGTGTCTCCAATAGACGCCTACCAATGAAACCATAGAAAAGGTGGCTTTTTCTGACTGCCCACATAATTAAAGCCTGGACTAGGGTACTCTTGCTTTTGATTTCATTTGAAATAGCATTTTGGTATCAGAAAGGGCAGGGTAGGTGGTTTTGAGATGTCATCTGCAAAATGAAGCCTTTTTGGCAAAGGTGGGTAGGCACTGCTGTTGTAAGTGTGACCCCTCAGCCAAAAGGGAAACGCTGAGTTCCTCCACTGCCACAAACAAACTCACAAAAATGAACCAAGCAGGAGAACAGGAAAGACAAACCCACACCAACAAAGGGACAAGCGTTCCTCATAAGACAAGGCCAGAGAAAGACCCAACATCCTCGTGGCCCCCAAATGCTCTAGAAAATCGATATTCTGTAAGGAAACAGAAGAAACATGTGGAGGTCCAATGAGAGGCAATGCGCATGGCTAGAGTAGCTCAGAGATGGCCTGGCACTTTGGATGTATATGCAGACAAAGGTAACCACAGTGCAGACAGCAGTGGTCATCATCTCAGCGCTAGGTGCCTAGTATGGTGACAGCCAGACTTCAGGACCACAAGAGGGACAGAGGGCCTAGCAGAGCCTATAGACATCTCTCTCTCTCTGGGAGAAGAGTGCACAGGACACATCAAGGTACCATAGGTGCATCTCTTTACTATCAGAGCCCCATCCTCAGGGTGGATACCCCTCCACTTCTGGCAAAATTTTTCCTGTCATCTTAGATGCTCACCTTTGGTGGTCTAAAGTTGAAGGCCTGGTGGGCGCCTGCGGAGACTAAACTCCCTTCAGCTGCTCACACAACCAAGGGCCCACAAGAATGCCTGTGGCCTGTGTCACACAGATGTAAGATCAGCGCCCTGTCAACCAGACCTGGGGGTCGGTGCTGAAAGTGGGGCTGCACCCAACTCATCTTTCACTGGACACAGCGTCCCTGCTGGTAGAACTGCTGAATCCATTAAACTGTGGAAATTCTAACTGAAAAACCACCATCTTTCCAATAAGGTCTCCAAAAGAGTTTAGGAGCAATGAATTTGGAAACCAGAGGGGATGACATGAATGTAGATGGAAACTTGACACCTTACAACAAATTCACTTCAAATTGTTCCTAGATATAGTTTCCATGCAAAATGTATGACAAATCCAGAAGGAAATCGAGCAGAAATTAGACATGAGCTCTGAGTCTTCACACACTATACAAAAAGGAAGTACACAAAGAATAACAAAGGAATACAGTGAACTTTGTAAAATCAAAGATTTGTGCTCTGGTAAAGACCTTATGAAAAACGCAAAGGACACATCACAAACTGAGAGACAAATATTTGCATACACAGAGCTTATAACGCATTTGTCTCTTAATACACAAAGAACATTAACACAAACGAGCCTGAAATAAAGGTCTGAAGGGACACCGGGCTAAGGAAGGTAAAGGGAGAGTACACCAAGTAGTGCCCAGCACTGAGAGCCTGAGAAACACGGTCTAGCACCACTCCCTGAGCCCCATGTGACCCTGAATGGCCTGTTCTACCTGGAGGCTCAGAGAGATGAACAGGGAGGACAGGGAAGAGAAATCGTTTGTATTTCTAACACTCACAGTAAACACTTAGAATGAGAAGGCAAGTATCAACCCCACTGACAATGACATTCACTGAAAGGAAATACCTAGGTGTCCATCTAACCCAGGAGGGAAGCACCTGTTCTCAGGGAACTGCAAGAGATGGGTGAAAGAAGGTGAAGCCCAAACAATCCAACGGAAAATAAGCTGTGCTCATAGATCAGAAGAATTCCTATTGGTAAAATGATGTCACCCACCCCCATCCCCGCTTGGGGCAATCCAGAGGGTCCATGCTATTCCTCTCAAAATACCAACGGATATTCTTGGGGCATTATAACCAAAGAATTCCAAAATGTGTATGGAAACCCAAAGGAGCCAAAATAGTCAACTCAATCTGGTGAAAAGCCCTGAAATGGACACACCAGGCTGCCTGATAGCCAATTAGACTACAACACTAGGGTCATCAGGACAGCATGGCGCTGCTAATAAATGAAACACACAGAACCAGATCTATGGAATAGAGTTGAGAGTCCAGAAATAAACTCAAGCTTCTATGGTCAATTCATCTATGACAAAGGAGGGGAGAATATACAAATGGGAACAAGAGCTTCTTCAATAAAAGGCCATGGGAAAATTAGATGGCTACATCTGAACAATCACATTGGCTTTTGGTCTCATAACACCTCACATTCAGTGAAACATATCAACGCAAAGCCTGAAGTTATGAAACTCCTTGAAATAAGCATGGGCCATATGCTCCTAAATGTCAGAGGCTTCTTCACATGTGGTGGGGGTGGGAGGGGAGCAAAAATGGGTCTCAATATCTTATAATAACCTATAAGGAAAATAATCTGAAATATATATAACTGAATCATTCTTGGTACACTTGAAACTAACACAGTATTGTAAATCAACTATATTATATTCTGTAAAAAAAAAAGACAAGGGAAATAATAGATATAACAAAGGGAGCATCATCTGATTCTCATGCTCATTTCACCATTATTTAAAACACTTTATGAGATGGTCTGTTTCTAGGAAAACTGACCTTATGAAGATCTGTTCTAAGACAACAAAATGAGTACACAATGAATCAGTTATTGCAAAGATTCCTAGATTATTTTTGATTTTAGATATGGTCACAAACTACAAAAGCTTTTTTTCAGAAATAGTAAACTAAACGTGCAAAATTGAAATGTATATTATATCATTGTCTGTAATTGAAAATGACTTAATAATATATTTGAACCATAGCTTTACATTAAAAGAGGAAAGATTTTTACAGATCTTTGACTGTAAAAGCAAGTCTATAGTCAAAATTTAGAGACTGCTCTATAAATTTCTAATGCCTTTTATTTTTAATGTCTGTGTGTGGCTTAAGGGATCTTAGTTCCCAGACCAGAAATCAAACCAGGGTCCCAGCAGTGAAAGCCTCGGGTCTTAACCACTGAACCCCCAGGGTATTCTCTCTAATGCTGTCTTAGTAAAATCTTTATTTAGTTTAACAGAATTTGCATCTTTCAACAGAATGTTTTTAGAAAAGTTTAAGCTAATAATAAATCAAGCATTATGATATGGTTAATCAAAATGCCCCAAACCAAAAAATAGTAACATAAAGATTTATTCAACATATTTGAAAGGTAATACAAAAAAGACGCTATCTTATTAATCCAGAATTTGCTGCAATATATTATGTGCTCAAGTATCAGCTAACTACTTTGGCCAGAATTATACACTTTAACAATGAGGACAAATCGTACCAAATTTAGAATGAATAATCTATTATTAATATTAACTTTTTGATATCAGTTCAGTTCTGTCACTCAGTCATGTTCGACTCTTTGAGACCCCATGGACTGCAGCACAACAGGCTTCCCTGTCCATCACCAACTCCCAGAGCTTGTTCACACTCATGTCCATTGAATCGGTGATGCCATCCAACTATCTCATCCTCTGTAGTCCCCTTCTTTTCCCGCCTTCAATCTTTCCCAGCATCAGGGTCTTTTCCAATGAGTGAGTTCTTCACATCAGGTGGCCAAAATATTGGAGCTTCAGCTTCACCATCAGTCCTTCCAATGAATATTCAGGACTGACTTCTTTTACAATTGACTGGTTGGATCTCTTTGCAGTCCAAGGGACTCTCAAGTCTTCTCCAATGCCACAGTTCAAAAACATCAATTCTTCACCGCTCAGCTTTCTTTATAGTCCAACTCTCACATCCATACATGACTACTGGAAGAATCACAGCTTTGACTAGATGGACCTTTGTTGGCAAACTAATGTCTCTGCTTTTAAATATGCTATCTAGGTTGGTCATAGCTTTTCTTCCAAGGAGTAAGTGTCTTTTAATTTCATGGCTGCAGTAGCTATCTACAGCAATTTTGGAGCCCAAGAAAATGAAGTCTGTCATTGCTTCCCCATTTGCCATGAAGTGATGGGACTGGATGCCATGATCTTGGTTTTTTGAATGTTGAGTTGTTTTCAGCCAGCTTTTTCATTCTCCTCTTTCACTTTCATCAAGAGGCTCTTTAGTTCCTCTTCACTCTCTGTCATAGGGTGGTATCATCTGCATATCTGAGGTTATTGATATTTCTCCCTACAATCTTGATTCCAGCTTATGCATCACCCAGTCCGGCATTTCGCAAGATGTACTCTGCATATAAGTTAAATGAGCAAGGTGACAATATACAGCCTTTATATCCTCCTTTCCCAATTTGGAACCAGTCCATTATTCCATGTCCACTTCTAACTATTGCTTCTTGACCTGTGTACAGATTTCTCAGGAGGCAGGTCAGGTGGTCTGGTATTCCCATCTCTTGAAGAATTTTCCACAGTTTGTTGTGATCCACATAGTCAAAGGCTTTGGTGTAGTCAGTAAAGCAGAAGTAGATGTTTTTCTGGAACTTTGTCTTTCTATGATCCAATGGATGTTGGCAACTTGATCTGTGTTTCCTCTGCCTTTTCTAAACCCAGCTTGAACATATGAAATTCTCAGTTCACATACTGTTGAAGCCTTGCTTGGAGAATTTTGAGCATTACTTTGATAGTGTGTGAATTCCATCGCCTTCTCTGATATTACTGAATACCTAAGCCAATTTACCTGGTGGGCTAGAGTTCATATGGTCGAAAAGAGTTGGACACGACTGAGTGACTAACACTACACTATTCATAAGTGGAATTGCTAGATCATATGGCAATTTTTTAAATTTCTTTTTAGAAATGTTCACACTCATCCCCACAAAACTGTACCATTTTCTGTTTCCACCACCATGCACAAGGGTTCCAGTTTCTCCACACTTTTGTCAATACTTCTTTCTCTTTCACTCTTTTTCTTTTTGGCCACACCTTATGGCATGTTGGATCTTAGTTGCCTCACCATCAGTCAAACCCATACCCCCTGCAGTGGAATCACTAGACCGCCAGAGAAGTCCTGCTGAACATCTTCTCATATGCTTATTAACCCTGCATATGCCTTCTTTAAGAAAATGTCTTTTCACATTGTTTGCTTTTTTCAGTTACGTTTAAAAGTTCTCTGTTCCAGACATTAAGCCCTTATCAAATTTATGACTTGTAAATATGATCTCTCATTCTGTCGGTTGCATTTTCACTTGGTCGATAATGTCTTTGACACAAAAGTTTTTAATATTTAGGAAGTCCAGTGTGTGTATTTAAAATGTTTTATGGCCTGTGTCTAGGGTGTCCTATCCATTAAATCATTAGCAGCCATGAAATTAAAAGATACTTATTCCTTGGAAGAAAAGTTATGACCAACCTAGATAGCATATTCAAAAGCAGAGACATTACTTTGCCGACTAAGGTCCATCTAGTCAAGGCTATGGTTTTTCCAGTTGTCATGTATGGATGTGAGAGTTGGACTGTGAAGAAGGCTGAGAGCTGAAGAATTGATGCTTTTGAACTGTGGCATTGGAGAAGACTCTTGAGAGTCCCTTGGACTGCAAGGAGATCCAACCAGTCCATCCTAAAGGAGATCAGCCCTGGGATTTCTTTGGAAGGAATGATCTTAAAGCTGAAACTCCAGTACTTTGGCCGCCTCATGCGAAGAGTTGACTCATTGGAAAAGACTCTGATGCTGGGAGGGATTGGGGGCAGGAGGAGAAGGGGAGGGACAGAGGATGAGATGGCTGGATGGCATCACTGACTCTATGGACGTGAGTCTGAGTGAACCCTGGGAGTTGGTGATGGACAGGGAGGCCTGGCGTGCTGCGATTCATGGGGTGCCAAAGAGTCGGACACGACTGAATGACTGAACTGAACTGAACTGAAAGCCTACTTTGTCAAGTTGCTAAAATGATTACTATTGAACTTCATTTTCAGATATTAAAAAAAGAGTTTGGTTGGTGCAGTAGTACAGCAGCCTTAGAGCCAGTGGCATGAGGGATGGGGCCATGGCATCTGACAGTATGGTGAGAGGAATATGCTTGGTGGGTAAGTGTGAGATGTGCACAGAGAATGGTAGCTTCTCCAGTGTTTATACTCTACATAATGATGGGAGCTATGAGAGACACAGTTGGAATTGTCCCCAAGTCAGCTCATCTTCAAAGCTAGCCATTCATTTCACTGATTGCACTGATGTGTAGAGTTTCTTAATCCTATGAGAAGGGGCTTATCCCTTAACTGTAGGGTAATAATGAGAGTGTGAGGTGACTCCTAAATCCAGGAACTCATGATCCTCCTCAGTGTAATGTATCTAGTGTATGGAGTCAATTTTAAAGAGTTTAGAATGACTGGAAGAGACCCAGTTCAAGCCCAAAGGATGAACTGTTACTCACACGCTAAGGAGAGTGAAAAATCTGGCTTAAAACTCAACATGCAAAAAGCCAAGATTATGGCATCCGGTCCCATTACTTCATGACAAATAGATGGTGAAACAATGGAAACAGAGAGAGGCTTCATTTTCTTGGGTTCCAAAATCACTGCAGATAGTGACCGCAGCCATGAAATTAAAAAACACTTGCTCCTTGGAAGAAAAGTCATGACGAACCTAGACAGTATATTAAAAACCAGAGACATTACTATGCCAACAAAGTTCCGTCTAGTCAAAGCTATGGTTTTTCCAGTAGTCATGTATGGATGTGAGAGTTGGACCATAAAGAAAGCTGAACCCCAAAGAATTGATGCTTTTGAGCTGTGGAGTTGGAGAAGACTCCTGAGAGTCCCTTGGACTGCAAGGAGATCCAACCAGTCTATCCTAAGCGAAATCAATCTTGAATATTCATTAGAAGGACTGATGCTGAAGGTGAAGCTCCAATACTTTGGCCACCTGATGTGAAGAACTGACTGATTGGAAAAGATCCTGATGCTGGGAAATTTTGAAGGCAGAAGGAGAAGGGGACGACAGATTCAGATGGTTTGATGGCATCACTGACGCAGTGGACATGCCTGAACAAACTCTGGGAGATGGTGATGGACAGGAAGCCTGGCGTGCTGCAGTCCCTGGGGTTGCAAAGAGTCAGGCACAACTGATTGACCAAACAACGACAAAGCTGGACTCAGGTGAGAACTTGAGACATTGGCTCATCAGCCCCTGTTCTTTTTCACTGATTTCTTCTAGTTTGTATATGGGAGAGATGAACTTATATGTAAAGGTGAGCTGCAGTGCCATTTCTCCTCGATGAATGCGATATGGACACTGACCCCCGTCACCCTGTAGGTGAAAGAACTGATGGATGTCACTAAAGGTAAAACCACCCTCCCACCACTGATTGTGCCACGTGCAGTGGGAAAGTGAGAAGAGGCTTACAGGTGGCGTCAGGTGTACACCTGTAGTAGTAAGGTGACTCGTATTGAAAGAAAAACTGTGTTACAACCCAGTTATTTTTTTGTTTGTTTTGGCCATATGGCATACAGGATATTAGTTCCCTGACCAGGGATGGAACCAACACCTCCTGCAATGGAAGCATGGAGTCTTAGCCACTGGACCACCAGGGAAGTGCCTCACAATCCAATTATGATGCCCATGATTCATACAAAGGGTACGGGGGTTGAAATTGAGGACATGTAAAAATGCCTATTAAAGAGACTCACAGACTTAGAAAATGAACATACGATTGTGGAGGAGAAGGGATAGTTAGGGCTTTGAGAAGGTCATGTACACAGTGCTGTGTTTAAAATGGATAACCAGCAAAGACCTATTGTATAGTGTGTGGTGATCTGCTCAATGTTGTGTGCCAGCCTGGATGGGAGGGGTGTTAGGGGGAGACTGGATACACATACATATATGGCTGATTCCCTTCTGTTCACCTGAAACTACCACAACATTGTTAATTGGCTGTACCTCAATACAAAATAAAAAGTTTAAAGTTAAAAAAAGCTTAATAGAATATTAGAAAATAAATAAATAAAAACACCAAAAGAATATTAGAAAGTTATAAAATAAATACATAAATAAAAACACCTATTGATGGCTGAACTGAAAATGTCAACATTTAGTGAGAGTTCCCACATCTCAAATAACCCATTTTGTTTCAATGCTAATGGGAAGATTGAAATTGTCTTGCGTTTTTGTGTTTGGGGGGAAAAAACCCACAAATCTTAACTATTCTTTAAGACAATGTTTGTATCTTTCAAATATTTACTGAATGTCACTCTTTTTAAAATAAGACACATATCCTTTCACTAAAGGATATGTCCATTGAACTTTGAAAAAGGAAAGTTCTTCATTTTTCCTTCCTCAGTGATCGAGGAACATAATCCTTGTGTCAGGAAAGCTTGTGTCATTGTTAAAGTGGTGACTGTACGAATTATCTGTCAAATGGAGGTGGATAGGGATGCTAAGTATTTTCCAAAAGTTTGTGCTTCTGAGATTCAGTGGGCATATAATCAAGTGCCCACTTGATTAAAAAGATGTTTTAAAATTATTAAGACATAGCCTTGTAGAATCTAGAAGCCAGATGTGTATAGCCATAATATGAATTCTTAAGTGAATTTCTCTACATGTAAAATGTCGTCAACAGTACCTTTAGCTTGGAGAGAAAGCCAGGTATGTCTCCTTCCATATTATTAAACTCCACTGTTGCCCTTGGGCCTTTAAATTATCTTTAATGTAGATTTAGGTTCTGCCCGATGTGACACTTACTATGACCCCCCAAGCAGCACTTTCTAACCTTTACTATCAATGCTGCTGCTACTGCTAAGTGGCTTCAGTCGTGCCTGACTCTGTGCGACCCCATAGATGGCGGCCTACCAGGCTCACCCATCCCTGGGATTCTCCAGGCAAGAACACTGGAGTGGGTTGCCATTTCCTTCTAATATCCATGAATTCAAAGTCTTACATCTGGATGTGAAGGCCAGCTGACTGGCACACCTGTCACCCTAGTGATCACCAAAGTTGACCTGGCTTACAAGGCAGGTGACCCCCTCTGTCCCACCACTCCACGTGTGTGTCTTCCTTTCTGCTTTTGCACGCTCTTGGTTCTCCAGACTCCAAGCTCTCTCTCCTCTGAGGGACTTCCATGAGCAGAAAGCATTTTTCCCAAGCTCATACAGCACAGTGGGTCATGGTTGGAGAACTAAGGTTAACAGACCTTTAAAGTGCACAGAACCCTTGGGGTCCACCAACATAAGCATCCAAGGAAAGAAACAGTCCCTCCTGCGTGTGGCTTGTCTATCCTAGGAGATAGGGTGTGTGCTCAGTCTCTCGGATTTGAGAGTGGTGGGTTGTAAAGCCCCAGGCTCTGTCCCCTGGAGGACACTATGGAAATGGCCCAAGCACAGGCAGGACTATAAGTATTTCGAGAATCCCCGTCCTGCTGTGGACCTCCAGATGGATCGCCAGGGCAGCAGGTGTGCCTGATCCATGGCAGAGCTGTTTCCAACTTCTCTCTCCTCTCTCACTTGTCACTTCCATTGTGTCTGTTCTTCCTTAACTACCCTCCCATGGTCCCCAACTTCAGAGTCAGTTTCTGTTTGTGCACACCTCTGCGGTTATGGTAATGCAGAGAGATAAATGGCCTGAATTGTAAGGGGATGGCTCGTTTCACCAAGATCTTAAGAGGTTTCATTTCCAAACTAAATATGATGGAGGGATTGAGTGGTGGCCTACGAAGCTGGAATCATCACTTTTCTTCTGGATTCTGCCCACACACGTGCATGCATGCTCACTCACTCGATTATGTCCAACTCTTTGTGACTTATGGACTGCAGCCCACCAGCATCTTCTGTCCATGGGATTCTCCAGGCAAGAATACTGGCATGGGTTGACACTTCCTCCTCCAGGGGAATCTTCCCAACTCAGGGACTGAACCCACATTTCCTGCATCTCCTGCACTGGCAGGTGAATTCTTTATCCCTGAGCCAGCTGGGAAGCTCCTTCTGCCCACATACTGAGCTCTAAACCAGTCTCCACCTCTTGGCGGTCTCAGTTTCCCATTATACACAGAGTGTTTGGACACAGAATTGCATAAGCACATGCATGGGTGGGCATATGCTCAGGCTCCATCAACACTGAATGGGTTTCTGGTGTGTGTGGGCTCAGGAGACACAGGTGCAAAGGCCTCCTAATGTGGGCGGATGCAGGTGGATCTGTAGCAGGAGTGGCCAGGACTCCTGTCAAGGTCCCAACTGAAACAAGTGGCCACGGGTGGGCCCCACGACAGTGAATGCATCTGAAACCCACCTCCTTGCACAAACATCCACCCTAGACCAAGGGCTCTGTTCTGCTCAGGAGGTGAACTCTTTGCAGTGCTCCTGCATGCAGCCTCTTAAGTACCTCACAGCCTCTGGATTCCAGAGGGCAAACATAATTTTACATGCAAGTAGTTCTCAGTGAGGCAATGGGAGTGGAAGTGACATTTACCCATGTACAGGCTCATTTCCCTCTTAGGACTAAGTGGAATACACCCAACCAATGCAACAAGAGTTGAAGTCACATGTTGATTATGGCACATCCATACATTGAAGGTTGCTGGTTCAGTTCAGTCGCTCAGTCGTGTCTGGCTCTTTGCAACCCCATGAATCGCAGCACTCCAGGCCTCCCTGTCCATCACCAACTCCCGGAGTTTACCGAAACTCATGTCTATCGAGTCGGTGATGGCATCCAGCCATCTCATTCTCTGTCGTCCCCTTCTCCTCCTGCCCCCAATCCCTCCCAGCATTAGGGTATTTTCCAGTGAGTCAACTCTTTGCATGAGGTGGCCAAAGTATTGGAGCTTCAGCTTCAGCATCAGTCCTTCCAATGAACAACCAGGACTGATCTCCTTTAGGATGGACTGGTTAGATCTCCTTGAAGTCCAAGGGACTCTCAAGAGTCTTCTCCAACACCATAATTCAAAAGCATCAATTCTTTGGTGCTCAGCTTTCTTCACAGTCCAACTGTCACATCAATACATGACCAATGGAAAAACCATACCCTTGATTAGATGGAATTTTGTTGGCAAAGTAATGTCTCTGTTTTTTAATATGCTATCTGGGTTGGTCATAACTTTTCTTCCAAGGAGTAAGCGTCTTTTAATTTCATGGCTGCAATCACCATCTGCAGTTATTTTGGAACCCCAGAAAACAAAGTCTAACACTATTTCCAGTGTTTCCCCATCTATTTCCCAAGAAGTGATGGGACCAGATGCCATGATCTTAGTTTTCTGAATGTTGAGTTTTAGGCTTTTTCACTCTTCTCCTTTACTTTCATCAAGAGGCTTGTTTGTTCCTCTTCTCTTTCTGCCATAAGGGTGGTGTCATCTGCATATCTGAGGTTATTGATATTTCTCCTGGCAATCTTGATTCCAGCTTGTGCTTCTTCCAGCCCAGCCTTTCTTAGGATGTACTTTGCATAAAAGTTACATAAGCAGGGTGACAATATACAGCCTTGACGTACTTTTTTTCCTATTTGGAACCAGTCTGTTGTTCCATGCCCAGTTCTAACTGTTGCTTCCTGATCTGCATACAGATTTCTCCAGAGGTCAGTCAGGTGGTCTGGTATTCTCATCTATTTCAGAATTTTCCATAGTTTATTGTGATCCACACAGTCAAAGGCTTTGGCATAGTCAATAAAGCAGAAATAGGTGTTTTTCTGGAACTCTCTTGCCTTTTCGATGATCCAGCGGATGTTGGCAATTTGATCTCTGGTTCCTCTGCCTTTTCTAAAACCAGCTTGAACATCTGGAAGTTCACTGTTCACATATTGCAGAAGCCTGGCTTGGAGAATTTTGAGCATTACTTTACTAGCGTGTGAGATGAGTGCTATTGTGCGGTAGTTGAGCATTCTTTGGCATTGCCTTTCTTTGGGATTGGAATGAAAACTGAGCTTTTCCAGTCCCATGGCCACTGCTGAGTTTTCCAAAGTTGCTGGCATACTGAGTGCAGCACTTTCACAGCATCATTTTTCAGGATTTGAAAGAGCTCCACTGAAATTCCATCACCTCCTCTAGCTTTGTCTGTAGTGATGCTTTCTAAGGCCCACTGGACTTCACATTCCAGGATGTCTGGCTCTAGAGGAGTGATCACACCACTCTGATTATCTGGGTAGTGAAAATCTATTTTGTACAGTTCTTCTGTGTATTCTTGCCACCTCTTCTTAGTATCTTCTGCTTCTGTTAGGTCCATACCATTTCTGTCCTTTTTCAAGCCCATCTTTGCATGAAATGTTCCCTTGGTATCTCTAATTTTCTTCCTGAATGAAATCAACAACCAGAATCATTTGTTATTTGAGAGCCTCTGTTGAGGTGTGTTATGTGAAGTAAATAGAAGTTTATAAAAAGTTCAACTGATATGTTCACATACATCTGTTACAGCAGCTAACTTAGAAACAAAAGAATTTTGCAGAGTTTTTCAAGAAAAAGTTTGTGCCAAAATCTAAAAACTGCATATATTGCTTGACGTTCTGAAAAAGAATCAATTAAAAAATTATTGGGTTCATTTATCTAAGAAACATAGATTGTGTCCTCTCTAAGAAATTGTTTGGATATTAAAGATGTATCACATTTCAAATCTATTACTATTGTTTTGTCTTCAGAATTTTTACAGTTGAAATGAGTGCTGCTTACTTTCTAGTGCATAAAATACAATTAAGTAAGAAGGTCATGAGCTTAATATTCTTTTTTATTTCTTTATATTTTGAGAACAATCGATGAGAGAGAAGCACAGTTTGATCCCCTCCCTGACAAGCTCCAAGACTTCCCAGCGGTAGTCCTCTGCTTCAGATAGCTATTGCTTCCTTGGATTCTTCTCTGGAACTCGGTTCTCAGAGAATATTATACAAACAGCATGCCTGAACCCTCTCATGTTTCACCACAGTACTTACCAATTTCTGCTTTACAAGATAATTGTTTTCCATTTGTTACTATTAGCATGTCTGTCCTACATGAGTATAAGGTACAGAATAGATCACAGACACCTAGAACATTTAGCACATCAGATGATCAATGACCACTGATTAATCAGAAATGAATCTACACTCTCTTACCTAGATGGTCTCATCCATCATCAATGCCATTTATATTTATGTGCAGCCCAAATGGATCCTCTAATCTCTAAACCCATATCCAACTACTTTCTTGACATTCATTTCAATGTATTATAGGAACCTCTAAGTTAACATATCCAGAACCAAACTCTTAATTCATATCCCAATATGTTACTTCAGACTCCTGCTAATGAAAGCAAAACTAATGACTTGATGGTGGTATTAGAATAAGCACTCAAGGGCTTCCCTCGTGGTTCAGTGGTTAAGAATCCACTTGCCAGTTTATGGGACATGGGTTCCAACCCTGGCCTGGGAAGATCCCACATAACTGCCAGCCAACTAAGCTCCCAAGTCACACCTACTGAGCTCATGTGTTACAGCTATTGAAGCCCATGCACCTAGAGCCCGTGCTCTTTAACACAAGAAGCCACCACAATGAGAAGCCTGAACACCATAACGAAAAGTAGCCCCCACTCGCCTCAACTAGAGAAAGCCCATGTGCAGCAACAAGACCCAGTGCAACCAAAAATAAATCAGTAAGTTCATTTATTTAAAAAACAAAGAATAAACACTTCGATCCCTGACTTTATCTTTTGCTTCAGGGCTGATCATTTTTCAAGCATCCTGGGTATCCATGTCTATCAGTGGTTTCTGCATGGTAACAGAGAACAGAGTGATCGACAGAGAACATTTAAAACTTTGTACCAGCTATAGTTATACAACATTGCAGTTTCAAAGTGTACAGTGCCTGGGCTTGCCTGAGTGATAGCACCTTTTTATAGAATCCATTTCTGAGATCTGCCTTCATTTGCAGATCCAAGAACTGTAATTTTTAGAGTTCTGAATGTTAATCAGATTCTGCGAAATATCTCAGGCTAATGTTTGAACTGGATATTAAGGTAATAGTTGGCAGTGGGAGACATTTTCCTAATTTACCTGAAAGGCATATATCTTTGAATGGTTCAGAAGATCCAAGACCATTTGTTCTATTTATTTATGTTTTGCATCTTTAATTTTTTTTCTTTACTTTATTTTACTTTATAATACTGCATTGGTTTTGCCATACACTGACATGAATCCACCACGGGTGTTCATGAGTTCCCAATCCTGGACCCCCTTCCAACCTCCCTCCCTATACCATCTCTCTTGATCATCCCAGTGCACCAGCCTCAAGCATCCTGTGACCTGCATTGAACCTAGACTGGCAATTCATTTCTTACATGATATTATACATGTTTCAATGCCATTCTCCCAAATCATCCCACCCTCTCCCTCTCCCACAGAGTCCAAAAGTCTGTTCTATACATCTGTGTCTTGTTTTCTGTCTCACATACAGGGTTATCATTACCATCTTTCTAAATTCTATATAAGTGTTCATATACTGTATTGGTGTTTTTCTTTCTGGCTTACTTCACTCTGGATAATCGGCTCCAGTTTCATCTACCTCATTAGAACTGATTCAAATGTATTCTTTTTAATGGCTGAGTGATACTTCATTGTGTATATGTACTACAGCTTTCTTATCCATTCATCTGCTGATGGACATCTAAGTTGCTTCCACGTCCTGGCTTTTATAAACAGTGCTGCAATGAACACTGGGGCACACATGCCTCTTTCAATTCTGGTTTCCTCAGTGTGTATGCCCAGAAGTGGGATTGCTGGGTCATGAGGCAGTTCTATGTCCAGTTTTTTTAAGGAATCTCCACACTGTTCTCCATAGTGGCTGTATTAGTTTGCATTCCCACCAACAGTGTAAGAGGGTTCCCTTTTCTCCGCACCCTCTCCAGCATTTATCGCTTGTAGATTTTTGGATCGCAACCATTATGACTGGTGTGAGATGGTACCTCACTGTGGTCTTGATTTGCATTTCTCTGATAATGAATGATGTTGAGCATCTTTTCATGTGTTTGTTAGCCATCTGTATGCCTTCTTTGGACAAATGTCTATTTAGTTCTTTGGCCCATTTTTTGATTAGGTCATTTATTTTTCTGGAATTGAGCTGATTGAGTGCTTGTTTATTTTTGAGATTAGTTGTTTGTCTGTTGCTTCATTTTCTATTATTTTCTCCCATTCCAAAGGCTGTCTTTTCACCTTGCTTATAGTTTCCTTTGTTGTGCAGAAGCTTTTAATTTTAATTATGTCCCATTTGTTTATTTTTGCTTTTATTTCTAGTATTCTGGGAGGTGGGTCATAGAGGATCCTGCTATGATTTATGTCGAAGAGTGTTTTGCTTATGTTCTTCTCTAGGAGTTTTATAGATTCTGGTCTTACGTTTAGATCTTTAATCCATTTTGAGTTTATTTTTGTGTATGGTGTTTGAAAGTGTTCTAGTTTCATTCTTTAACAAGTGGTTGACCAGTTTTCCCAGCAACACTTGTTAAAGAGATTGTCTTTAATCCATTGTATATTCTTGCCTCCTTTGTCAAAGATAAAGTGTCCATAGGTGCATGGATTTATCTCTGGGCTTTCTATTTTGTTCCATTGATCTGTATTTCTGTCTTTGTGCAAATACCATACTGTCTTGATGACTGTGGCTTTGTAGTAGAGCCTGAAGTCAGGCAGGTTGATTCCTTCAGTTGCATTCTTCTTTCTCAAAATTGCTTTGGCTATTCGAGGTTTTTTGTATTTCCATACAAATTGTGAAATTATTTGTTCTAGCTCTGTGAAAAATACTGTTGGTAGCTTGATAGGGATTGCATTGAATCTGTAGATTGCTTTGGGTAGTATACTCATTTTCACTATATTGATTCTTCCGATCCATGAACATGGTATATTTCTCCAATCTATTAGTGTCCTCTTTGATTNATATAGGTCTTTAGTTTCTTTAGGTAGATATATTCCTAAGTATTTTATTCTTTTCGTTGCAATGGTGAATGGAATTGTTTCCTTAATTTCTCTTTCTACTTTCTCATTATTAAAGTATAGGTATGCAAGGGATTTCTGTGTGTTGATTTTATATCCTGCAACTTGACTATATTCATTGATTAGGTCTAGTAATTTTCTGGTGGAGTCTTTAGGGTTTTCTATGTAGAGGATCATGTCATCTGCAGACAGTGAGTGTTTGACTTCTTCTTTTCCAATGTGGATTCCTTTTATTTCTTTTTCTGCTCTGATTGCT
>SJYQ01026643.1:0-14783 GCA_006410935.1 Redunca redunca
ATTCTCTTGGCAAAACTCTATTAGCCTTTGCCCTGCTTCATTCTGCATTCCAAGGCCAAATTTGCCTGTTACTTCCAGGTGTTTCTTGACTTCCTGCTTTTGCATTCCAGTCCCCTGTAATGAAAAGGACATCTTTTTGGGGTGTTACTTCTAACAGGTCTTGTAGGTCTTTACAGAACCGTTCAACTTCAGCTTCTTAAGCATTACTGGTTGGGGCATAGTCTTGGATTACTGTGATATTGAATGGTTTGCCTTGGAAACGGATAGAGATCCTTCTGTTGTTTTTGAGATTGCATCCAAGTACTGCATTTCAGACTCTTTTGTTGACCATGATGGATACTCCATTTCTTCTAAGGGATTCCTGTCCACAGTAGATATAATGGTCATCTGAGTTAAATTCACCCATTCCAGTCCATTCTAGTTCACTGATTCCTAGAATGTTGACATTCACTCTTGCCATCTCCTGTTTGACCACTTCCAATTTGCCTTGACTCATGGACCTGACATTCCAGGTTCCTGTGCAATATTGGTCTTTACAGCATCGGACCTTGCTTCTATCACCAGTCACATCCACAGCTGGGTATTGTTTTTGCTTTGACTCCATCCCTTCATTCTTTCTGGAGTTATTTCTCCACTGATCTCCAGCAGCATATTGGGGACCTACCGACCTGGGAGTTCTTCTTTCAGTATCCTATCATTTTGCTTTTTCATACTGTTCATGGCATTCTCAAGGCAAGAATACTGAAGTGGTTTTCCATTCCCTTCTCCAGTGGACCACATTCTGTCAGACCTCTCCACCATGACCCGCCCGTCTTGGGTGGCCCCACACGGCATGCCTTAGTTTCATTGAGTTAGACAAGGCTGTGGTCCTAGTGTGATTAGATTGACTAGTTTTCTGTGATTATGGTTTGTGTGTCTGCTCTCTGATGCTTCTCACAACACCTACTATCTTATGGGCTTCTCCTACCTTGGACATGGGGTATCTCTTCACGGCTGCTCCAGCAAAGCACAGCCACTGCTCCTTACCTTGGATAAGGGGTATCTCCTCACAGCCGCCCCTCCTGACTTTGAACGTGGAGTAGCTCCTCTCGGCCCTCCTGCACCTACACAGCCACTGCTCCTTGGACGTGGGTAGCTCCTCTTGGCCGCCACCCCTGACCTTGGGCGAGGGGTAGCTCCCCTTGGCCATGCCGTGCAGTCCGTCGCCACTGGTGCACTTAGGGCTTCATATATAATATAAAGCAGTGTAAATTATATTTATATTATACATTAGAGCTTCCCTGATAGCTCAGACAGTGAAGAATCCACCTGCAATGCAGGAGACCTGAGTTGACCCCTGGATTGGGAAGATCTCCTGGAGAAGGGTAAGGCAACCCACTCCAGTATTTTTGCCTAGAGAATCCCATGGGCAGAGGAGCCTGGTGGGCTACAGCCATGGGGTCTCAAAAGTCAGACATGACTGAGCGACTGTCACACTAACCATGTCACAGAACACTAACCAATGCCAGAACTTCCCCAGTGGCTCAAATTGCACAGTCGGGCCTCAAACTGCCCTCACTTTCATCTCTTTGGTTGAAGAGAGAAATGAAAAAGCTACCACAGTGCACACTGAGACTGACCAATGAACGAATGGCTGGGAAGCTTCCTGTTCTCTAGCTTAACATAAGACACAGTGAAACAAAGTAATGGAGTTCCCAGGGTCATTAGCTACTGGTTCTTATGTCACCTCCCCTTTAGAGCACAGCCTCTGAGTTCTTTCCCTTGGCTCCATTCTAGTGACTGGATGTCTGACAGCATCAAGGCAGGCCTGGAGGAGGCAAGGAGATGAGGCCCATGAAGATGGAGTTCCTCTTTACAGATGTCTTTTTTTAAGTTGAAAGCAATACATCTGTTCTTGTTTAAGTGGCAGATGGGTTGTTCCTTACAAAGGAAAGTGAACCCATATGGTCTGGAAGGGAAAAAACAGCAACAGTCAAGATCTGGATCTATGCACTTATTGAATAGTGTAGCCATCAGCCATGAATAGTGGGCTAAGTCAGGATGAAAGTGTTATCCTCCTCTCTGAAGCACTTTACCTATATTTAACCCATTTATTACCTTTTACAACAAATCTAAGATATAGTCTTTTAATTTCATGGCTGCAGTCACCATCTGCAGTGATTTTGGAGCTCAAAAAAATAAAGTCTCTCACTGTTTCCCCATCTATTTGCCATGAAGTGATGGGACCAGATCTTACTTTTCTGAATGTTGAGCTTTAAGCCAACTTTTTCACTCTCCTCTTTCACTTTCATCAAGAGGCTCTTTAGTTCTTTACTTTCTGCCATAAAGTGAAAAAGTGAAAGTGAAGTCACTCAGTCACGTCCAACTCTTTGCGACCCCGTGGACATCATTCTCTTCTGTCCATGGGATCTTCTAGGCAAGAGTACTGGAGTGGGTTGCCATTTTCTGCCATAAGGGTGGTGTCATCTTCATATTTGAGGTTATTGATATTTTTCCCAGAAATCTTGATTCCAGCTTGTGCTTCTTCCAGCCCAGCATTTCTCATGATGTATTCTGCATAGAAATTAAGTAAGCAGGGTGACAATATACAGCCTTGATGTACTCCTTTTCCTATTTGGAACCAGTCTGTTGTTCCATGTCCAGTTCTAACTGTTGCTTCCTGACCTGCATATAGATTTCTCAAGAGGCAAGTCAGGTGGTCTGGTATTCCCATCTCTTTCAGAATTTTTGACAGTTTATTGTGATCCACACAGTCAAAGGCTTTGGCATAGTCAATAAAGCAGAAATAGATGTTCTTCTGGAACTCTCTTCCTTTTTCAATGATCCAGTAGATGTTGGCAATTTGATCTCTGGTTCCTCTGCCTTTTCTAAATCCAGCTTGAACATCTAGAAGTTAACAGTTCACATACTGCTGAAGCCTGGCTTGGAGAATTTTGAGCATTACTTTACTAGCGTGTGAGGAGTGCAATTGTGCGGTACTTTGAGCATTCTTTGGCATTTCCTTTCTTTGGGATTGGAATGAAAACTGACCTTTTCCAGTCCTGTGGCCACTGCTGTTTTCCAAATTTGCTGACGTATAGACTGTAGCATTTTCACAGCATCATCTTTCAGGATTTGAAAGAGCTCAACTGGAATTCCATCACCTCTACTAGCTTTGTTTGTAGTAATGCTTCCTAAGGCCCACTTGACTTCACATTCCAGGATGTCTGGCTCTAGGTGAGTGATCACACCATCATGATTAACTGGGTCGAGAAGATCTTTTTCGTACAGTTCTTCTGTGTATTCTTGCCACCTCCTCTTAATATCTTCTACTTCTGTCAGTGTCCAAAATCACTGCAGATGGTGACTGCAGCCATGAAATTAAAAGATGCTTACTCCTTGGAAGGAAAGTTATGACCAATCTAGACAGAATATTAAAAAGCAGAGAGATTACTTTGTCAACAAAGGTCCGTCTAGTCGAGGCTATTGTTTTTCCAGTAGTCATGTATGGATGTGATTGTTGAACTATAAAGAAACCTGAGTGCAGAAGAAATGATGCTTTTGAACTGTGATGTTGGAGAAGACTCTTGAGAGTCCCTTGGACTGCAAGGAGATCCAACCAGTCCATCCTAAAGGAGATCAGTCCTGGGTGTTCATTGAAAGACTGATGCTGAAGCTGAAACTCCAATACTTTGGCTACCTGATTCGAAGAGCTGACTCACTGGAAAAGACCCTGATGCTGGGAAAGATTGAGGGCAGGAGGAGAAGAGGACGACAGAGGATGAGATGGTTAGATAGCATCACCGACTCGATGGACATGAATTTGAGCAAACTCTGGGAGATAGTTAAGCAGAGAGGAGCCTGCTACAGTTTATGGTGTCACAGAGTCAGACACAGCTTAGTAACTGAACACCACCAATTTGTCTCTATAGGCCACCATCTCATCAAAATGTACGGCATTCTATTTCATGGTATTAATTTTCCTGGGTCCAGAAGATCCGCTGGAGAAGGGATAGGCTACCCACTCCAGGATTCTTGGATTTCCCTGGTGGCTCAGATGGTGAAGAATCTGCCTGCGATATGGGAGGCCTGGGTTTCATCCCTGGATTCGGAAGATCTCCTGGAGAATGGAACAGCTGCCCATTCCAATATTCTGGCAGGGGGAATTCCATGGACTGTATAGTCCATAGGATCACAAAGAGTATGACACGACTTTGTGATTTTCACTTTTACAGTATGATCTAAGCATTGCTTATTTAACTTATATGCAGAGTACATCATGAGAAATGCTAGACTGGAAGAAACACAAGCTGGAATCAAGATTGCTGGGAGAAATATCAATAACCTCAGATACGCAGATGACACCACCCTTATGGCAGAAAGTGAAGAGGAACTAAAAAGCCTCTTGATGAAAGTGAAAGAGGAGAGTGAAAAAGTTGGCTTAAAGCTCAACATTCAGAAAACAAAGATCATGGCATCCGGTCCCATCACTTCATGGGAAATAGATGGGGAAACAGTGGAAACAGTGTCAGACTTTATATTTTTGGGCTCCCAAATCACTGCAGATGGTGACTGCAGCCATGAAATTAAAAGACGCTTACTCCTTGGAAGAAAAGTTATGACCAACCTAGATAGCATATTCAAAAGCAGAGACATTACTTTGCCGACTAAGGTCCGTCTATTGCTGGGAGAAATATCAATAACCTCAGATATGCAGATGACACCACCCTTATGGCAGAAAGTGAAGAGGAACTAAAGAGCCTCTTGATGAAAGTGAAAGAGGAGAGTGAAAAAGTTGGCTTAAAGCTCAACATTCAGAAAACAAAGATCATGGCATCCGGTCCCATCACTTCATGGGAAATAGATGGGGAAACAGTGGAAACAGTGTCAGACTTTATATTTTTGGGCTCCCAAATCACTGCAGATGGTGACTGCAGCCATGAAATTAAAAGACGCTTACTCCTTGGAAGAAAAGTTATGACCAACCTAGATAGCATATTCAAAAGCAGAGACATTACTTTGCCGACTAAGGTCCGTCTATTGCTGGGAGAAATATCAATAACCTCAGATATGCAGATGACACCACCCTTATGGCAGAAAGTGAAGAGNTGACTCATTGGAAAAGACTCTGATGCTGGGAGGGATTGGGGGCAGGAGGAGAAGGGGACGACAGAGGATGAGATGGCTGGATGGCATCACTGACTCGATGGATGTGGGTCTGGGTGTACTCTGGGAGTTGGTGATGGACAGGGAGGCCTGGCGTGCTGTGATTCATGGGGTCGCAAAGAGTCGGACACGACTGAGCGACTGAAGTGAACTGAGCTGAACTACTGGAAAAATAATTTCAGTTAGAACTAGGCCTTTATGAAATTCATATGTGAATATCCTATATTTGTCTCCTTTAGTCAGTGTTTCATACATTGCTGAACGACCTTTTTGTTCTAAATACACACACAACAAAAACATAACTACATGTGTCCAAAAGCTTTGTGACAGTAATTTTCCTAAAACAAATGTGATTCCCACTTATAGGGTCCCTCTTTTTTCTTTTTGGAAATTTATTTTTTTATTGGCCACATAGCAAGGTTTGCAGGATCTTACTTCACTGACTAGAAATCAAACCTGTGCCCCTTGCGGTGGAAGTACAGAGTCCTAACCACTGGAGTGCCAGGGAAGTCCCTCTCATTTTCTTCTTCCCTCTACATCAAAGCAGCATTTCATTTAACATATATAACATCTAGCACAAGCAAAGAAAGCAAATAAAATCAAAGCAAAACAAAATTCTAAAGCAAACCTCAGGACAAAATTTCCACCCTAAAGACTGGAAACGTGAGCTAGACAGCAGCATAGTGGAGTTAGGACATGGATTCCCTGACTCCCAGTCAGGAGTTACTCATACCAGGCAAAGAAGACTAAAAATAGGGCCAGTTCACCATGTCATTTCTTGTTTTTACTTAGAAACTGTCATGATTTTCTCTTTGTACTAAAGATCTCTCCGAAGATTCTCCACCTTGAGAAAACAGACAGATCAGAAGTCACATTATGGAGCCTAAAATGACCTAAAACTGAGCCTAAAAATGACCAAAACTTGGAGCCAGACAGCGTGATAGTCTGAAGACTCCGTTAACTACCAGCCCTTGATCGTGGCTAATGACTTACATCTCCAGCTTCAGTTTCCCAGAACTCTTATTGGACACAATAAGACCATTTAGAAACAGGGGACCACTGGAGATAATGAAGGAAGTGTCTGACACAAGTAGGTGATAAAAAATGAAACCTGCTAGTACCAGCATATGATTGATTTCATTGATTTCCCTTTTTTCATTCCTCAAGTCTTTGCATGTGGAAGGAAATTCTCTAGCATTTAACATGATTGTAAGTATATGCTAACTTAAAAAATGACTATCAACTAATTCAAACACACACAAGACCATGGAAAATAAAATAAACATCATCCATGTGTATCCCCATTAAATTTAGTGTCATCTCATACTTCATAACTATATAAATGGCATCAGACTGTCCATATTATTCTACAGTTTACTGTACCCTCCTCAACATTAGGTTTTTGGGAGGTACCTATGTTGATATTCGTAGCTCTGTTATTTTAAATGTGCTATAGTATTCAACCATATGAACCTCCCATCACATATTTCTGTGCTCTACTGAGGGACATTTAGATTATTTCCAATATGCATGTATTTTTTACTATTCAAAGAATATTACAACAGACATCTTTCTCACATGTGCGTCTTTGGGTACCTGTGGGAACTTCTCTGGGGTACAAATATAGAAGAGGGATTGCTTGGTTTGCACGATATGCACACTTACAACACCACTATCGACTGCCAAATAGTATTCCAAGTCATCATAGAATTTTGTTATTGCCGCTTATGGGATTTTGTTTGTTCATTCTTTATTGAGCTATATTTTATACAGCATAACATTTACCCATTTAAGGTATACAATTCAGGTTTTTAGTATAGTTGCAAAATTGTCCAGCCATCACCCCAACATAACTCTAGATTCGTGTGACAGTGTTTTTATTTATAAATATACTTAAAACAACTGTAAAGTTGGTAATATTTCTCCGTCAATGTAACTGCGGAAATCCCCTGGGAGGTCATTTGTAGAGATTTCCTTGTTTGAAACCTGTTTTTTGGAGGAGGTAACTGGAAGGCTGGAAGGAATATTTTCAATTAGATTACGAAACTGCTTAAAGACAGGTTCTTGTTATTTGTTTAAAAAAAGAGAAAGCATTCCTATTTATTCACCTCAGAGTAAAATGACTCAGAACTGACTCTATTTGGAGAGACAGGAGGCATGATCTACCAAATAAGGAGCGCTTTCCCTCCAGAACTATGCTCACTCCTGCCAGAAAGGGAGGGGGTGTGAACTAGGGCAGAAGATGGGGTAAACCGTGCGGAAGCTGGGACACTGGCAAAGAGGAGGGGGAACCGGTGTCTTTTATTTTCTCCACAGGTTAACTTAGCTTTTTATCAAGTCATTTTTACACTCTTAAGTTATTAATTAATGACACTTCCAAGTATTGTTTACTCCAACTCATACTTAATGTGTTAATTGACAATGTGGGTTGCCAAGTATGACTTGGAATACAAATTTACATAAGAATATTGTTTTCATCTAGCCACTAAATGTTCTACATCTGACACATTTCTTTTTCCTTGGAGCCTCCTGAGAAACATCAGTTCCATGGACAAAAACACTGGTTCTCCTGTAGTCACTCCTGTTGGTCACTGCTTTAAAGATGTCGATATTCATTTTTACGGCTTTGCTTCTTCAGGTGCTTGGCAGCTCGCTGAACTTTCCTCCTCCCCTTCAGACCTTCCCACGAGTACAGAGGGCACAGTTGTGTTCAGTGACAGCCCATCAGAAGACAGGAGACCGGGAGCCTAAGACTGTGATGAGGGGGAAAGGCCCAGACTCAAGGCTGACACCTAGGGCAGACATGCTAAAGCTCACCTCATTAGCCACACAGGCCTGGGGTTTAGAAAGGTGTGCACGGGATGAGAGGACCCAGGGAAGTTGTCTCTGTGACTAGCTCCCTCCATCCTTACACCAGGAGGCCTGAGGCCCTGGCAGGAAGTTTGGGCCCACACCAAGGCTCCACTAGGGCTTTAGGGATCTGCAGAAGCGAAGGACCCGGGACTGAAGTGGAAAACGGCCCTGACCTGCGCTGGAAGATTAAGTCCAGCAAGCAGCCCTGAACTCAGGGCAAAAATCCAATCAGGACGGGAAGCTGAATAGCAGATGAGCACTCCTCTCAGGGGAAAGTCTAAGCAGCTCCAAGCAGCCTGTATTACCAGACTAGGCAAAATGATCCCGCCAATCCTGAGCTCTACAAGTCAGCTGAGTTAAAGGGGTTACCCTGCTCCATTGCAAATATATGCAACGCTTACGTACCGCTTCTGAGCCTGAGGAGCAACAAAACACAACTGAAGGCCTCCCCTCCAGGGCTATTCCCCTGAACTGGCTCCACAGTCTATGGTCCAACCTCCTTGTTCATCATGGGCCCTGCCCCCAGCCTCCTCCACACCTACACCTGTAATCTACACACCGGCTGATTAGGGCAGGCTTCTCAAAGCTCAGAGCCTGGAAGGGAACAGAACTGCACATGGAAATAAGGCCCAGCATCTTGCTTCCTCTTTATTTAAAACCTATTCCTTACAAGTCACAAGAGTTCTAAGAACAAGGTTGTGGGTAATTATATTTGCCCTCTGCCCCTTGCCATGTCACAGAATAAATGTGTATAGGCCACAATAGTTCTAGGAGGACAGAAGTGGTATGGAAAGTCATATATTCCTCATGTGAGGAATATATGTACCTCACATGTATTTAATCTAACCCCCAAAATAACCCTACCAGGGAAGCATCACTGTCTTCATTTTTGGATGAGAACACCAAGACCCAGGAAGATCACAGTTTGTAGAGGACATAGGTCTGATTCAACCCCAAAGTTCATTGCAGCACTATTTACAATAGCCAAGACACGGAAGCAACCTAGATGTCCATTGACAGATGAACAGATAAAGTTGTGGTACATTTATACAATGGAATATTAGCCATTAAAAAGAATGACAAAATGCCATTTGTAGGAACACAAACGGGCCTAGATATTATCATACTAAATGAAGTAAGCCAGACAAAGATAAATATCATATAATATTGCTCATCTATGGAATCTAAGGGCTTCCCTGGTGGCTCAGCTGGTAAAGAATCTACCTGCAATGTGGGAGACCTGGGTTTGATACCTGGGCTGGGAAGATTCTCCTGGAGAAGGCAACCGCTACCCACTCCAGTATTCTGGCCTGGAAAAAATAAATACAAGTGAACTCACTTCCAAAACAAAGACTCACTAGACACAGAAAACAAACATGGTCTGTTTTCAAATAGGAAAGCAGAATGGGAAGAGAGGACTAGGAGGTTTGGATAAACATATACACACTATACATAAATCAGATAATCCACAAGGACCTATTGTATATAGCACAGGGAACTATACTCAGTATTTGTAAAAGGTATCTGTATAGATGACAATGTAAAGACTCAAATACCATAGAACTGAGAATAAAGATACACAGGAAACATTGATGGTTTAGTGGCTAAGAATCCACTTTGCAATGCAGGTGACACCGGTTCAATCCCTAGTCCAGGAAGATCCTGCATGCTGCAGGGCAACTGAGCCCATGTACAACTGCCGAGCCTGTGCTCTGGAGCCCACATGCAGCAAGTGCTGAGCCCACACAGAGCAGTCGCTGAAGCCCGTGCTCTGTAAGAAAGCCCTGCACTGAGAAGCCCACACAGTGACCAGGCAGTAGCCCCTGCTCTCTGCAGCTACAGAAAGCCTATGTAGGACAATGAAGACCCAGCACAGCCAAAAATAAATTAATTTAAAAGATACACAGTAAACAAGCGAAACCCCAGGCAGTCTGACTCCACAGCAGTATGATGGCGAGAGGAGGTGATGGGCAGGGTCCACCTGGATGCAGGTGGAGAAAATTTTAAAGTAATAGTAAAACCATTTAGAAGTCAGATGACTTTTTATTATCACCATGTATAAACTATTTTCAACAATGCAATGAAGAAATATTTTTCCTCACTTGGGTGAAACCACTCCCACCATCTGATTCAGCTGGATGCTCCAATGTCTGTGCCTGAGGCAGCAATGGTACAACTCTTAAGGAAAACTCAGCTGGAACGCTGAGGATGACAGAGCAAAATGATGGAAAGACTCTGGTTTTTAAAAAATTATTGCAGTAAAATGCATATATAACTTTGGAGAAGGCAATGGCATCCCACTCCGGTACTCTTGCCTGGAAAATCCCATGGATGGAGGAGCCTGGTGGGCTGCAGTTCATGGGGTCACTAAGGGTCAGACACGACTGAGCAACTTCACTTTCACTTTTCACTTTCATGCATTGGAGAAGGAAATGGCAACCCACTCGTGTTCTTGCCTGGAGAATCCCAGGGACGGGGGAGCCTGGTAGGCTGCCGTCTATGGGGTCACACAGAGTCAGACACAACTGAAGTAATTTAGCAGCAGCAGCAGCAGCATATATAACTTACCATTTTAAGCATACAATTCAGTGGCATTAAATACACTCGCAATGTTTGCCAACCATCACCACAATCCATTTCCAGAACTTCATCATTCCAAAGACAAAACTTTGTACCTACAAAACCTGATTCCTGTTTTTTCCCTTTCCCTGGCCCCTAGTCACCTCTATTTTTCTCTATGAATTTGCTACTCTAGGCACCTCATGTAAGTGGAACCATACTTGTCCTTTTGTGTCTTTCTTCCTGTAGCTCCATGTTTTCAAGATTCCATGTTATAGCATGTATCAGAATTTTATTTCTTTTTAAGGTGGCATAAAACTCCACTGTATCTAAGAATGGGTTTTTACTGACATCTTTGAGGCACATACCTTAGGGGCCCTCTTGCCAAGTCAGACAGTAAGTTTACCTTATAGTGCAGGTCATATGGCATTGGCTTTTCTCTTACAGCTGAAAGAATCCTGACACACAAGACACAACTCGGGTTCTTCTGTGAAGCTCCAGGGTGAGCAATGAGGCCCACAGACACTCAAAATGGATATTCTCCAGCACGTGGCAAAATTTTACCGAATTTCCCTGTGTGTAAGTCTGAATCTACACATGTGTACACGCATGTACACACTCACATGACAAAGGCCACAGCTTTACCTCTTTTTATCCTGTTATTTTCATAACCCCTCATTACAACTGTTAATTTCAACATAACCAGTTAGTCAGTACTTAACATTTTTCTTCATCATAAAAAATGTATTTAACTCAAAATCAAGTGATGACATTGTGCTTGGTGATCTGTGGAGAAGCACAGATTGAGGTCTTTTTTTCAAAACACTTTTCTACAATCTTCACTGACATAGGAAATAATCAAGTTTAGTCAAGGTAAAGAAAAAAAAATTTATTTAAAAAACACCATCCAGCATCAATTGCTCCAACTTTGGCAGGCAGGCAAGGGTGAGTGGTTAATGCTTTATTTGTATATGAAACTGGAGATGCAGGAAGCAGTATGGCAACAACAACAAAAAATGCTTATCATTAGAACTGAAAAAGAAAAGTGAGTAGTCAGCTACTATGACAGAAGGGAACTTTTAAGTCACCACGCAATGAGAAGAATCTTATCTTTAATAAGTACTAGTAGCGGGGGAGGTCTGACTTACTTGCAAGATTATGAAACATGTTGGTTCATGACTGTGAAGAGGCGGACTGCAGAAGGCTGTGCGCAAACCCCAGTGTTAGCAAGGAGATATGGAGAAGTGGGGATAAAGAGAAAGAAAAATAGGGCAGAATGTTTCTGCAGCAAAGGTCTCTAGAAAAAAAAATTTTTTTAATTAAAAAAAAAATCTAACTAAGCATGCATTGTAATATTTTTCTGTGACTGTAAGAGCATAATGGGTAGCATTAGAAGTCAATTATGCTGTAAACATATACAACATCCTTTCATTGTGAGAATATACATGAAGCCTCCTGCATCTATTACATTATAAATCACATTATAAAATTCTATCATTTGTTTGCTTGTTCCCTTTCCTGGTTCCTCGTTGTTCACATTCCGGGAGAGGACAGTGCCCTGTGCAGATTTATCAATCCAATCCTTTCTTTTCACAGATGAAGGAGGGTAGTAGCTTGCCCATGGTCACATTCCTCCTCAGTGAAAAAGACTGGAAAGAACCAGGTGCTCTGATACCCTATTGGGTGCTTTTCTCACTACAGCATGATGGGACTCACTCTCTCCCATTCCTGGTCTGCACTTGACAGTTCTCCATCAATCTCTGCTGGGGCAGAAGGGCTGTGAAAGAAAGGAACTGGTCTGCTTGGAGCCTCTGATTTGCTATCATTGTGGGACAAGAAACCATAAAATGCATTTCCCACTTCAAGTCTGAAAGTAATCTACAACACACACACACATACACACACACTCAGGCTACTGAGAAATATTTCCTTGATAAAGTACTATGCGAGACAGGAATTTTTAACTGCTTGCAAAGGAGAGGTTACTGACTTTAAAGGAGAACATCTGGCCAAGGATACATACACCTTTCAGAAGCTCTTCAAACAAAGTTCTGGTCATAGCCGATGACCAATGTAGAGAGCTGCTGGCTCCAGGGGTCATGTCCACACCAGGCACAGAGTCCTAACCACAGTACCAACAAATGTGGTGGGAACCGCCTGCAAGTATGTACATTGCAGCAGAAAGGGAAGGACATTTGACTGGATTCTTTTAAGGAGTCCCACCACTGCCACATCTATTTTGGGTTTCACACTTATCAGCACTCCACATTCTCAGCGTCCTAGCCTGGCTGTCCTCGTGTCTGGGTGGCAACACCGGGAGTGCTTCATTACAACATTCCTGAGAGGTTCCTTGAAAGGCAGGCTGGTCAGATGTCTTGAGGTCGTTTTTTCCTGTGTGTCCTTTGAGAACAAAATCAAAGGGTAATTAACTGCATTTTTTAAATGTCTGTAAGTTTTTGTTCAAGTTCAATATCAGAAGATGAATTTAAAATATGCTTTGTAGTAATCATGAACCAGGAAAACTGAGAGGAAACAAAGCTCTTGAAACTCTGAAGATTCCCAGTTTATGGAAACATCAACAAATACCACAGTTCTAGAGTGTCCTACAGAAATTTATCTTTCTTGGGCTCCACAGGTTTCTGTAAGAGGAAGATTCTCCTTCATTGAAACTTCTCCTAGGAACTTGTTTTCGCAAGTGAAGATAAATCCTTTGTTTTACAAAACAAGAGTCTGTCGTGTGTTGTGTGTGCTGTCTCAGGAAACAAACTGCCTTTGTACCGTATTTCTGGTCTCTTTCCATATAGCTTGCTGTATCCTGTACACAGACTCCTGAAAAATCCTTTCCACCTGGGTAGGAAAGCCGCGACTTTCTTCCTCCAGGGCGTTGATGGTTCGCAGAGCAAAGGGAGTTCTCTCTCGGGGCAGGGGCTTGTTCAGGGGCCGCATGGGGATGACGGAGTTGTACTTGTGCTGCCTGTTAACGGAGTTCATGAGGGAGGAATAGAACTGGAACTTACACCAGGTGTCCCTTAAGAAGTTCTCAGTCAACAGTAAGATAGTCCAGGCAGACCCGTTGACAGCATCATCCAAGTTCTGTAAGTGCTGTCTGCCACAGGGCATCTCGGCAAAGATGATTCCAGGCTTGATGCCGAAGTCGTTTTCCAGCAGGCTCTGGACTCGGAGGGCTTCGGCTGTGTCTTCTTCAGCGTGCAGTATCACAAATTTGAGGAACACCTCTTCTTCTGTGTCCTCTTCTGGGCTCTCCTCCACTCCCGGCTGCTCCCCTGCTGGCATCTCCGCAGTACAGCTGCACACAGCATCACCATGCAGGGAGATGTCTTCAGATTGCTTGGAATCTGATGTCTGATGGCTTTGACTAGTATCCACACTCTGGCTTTTACCCCAAGGCACAGAAAGATGGCAGGGATCCATTTTAGACTTTCCAATACCCATTATAAAGATCCAAGTCAGAAGAGGAAAGCTTTATTTATTTCTCAGCATTTCATTTCGTTCTAAAAGGAGAAATAACAAAGCAGAAGTACACTGTAAACTCAATCAAAACATTAAAAGTGGAAAATTTCATTCAACCTGGAAAACCTCAGAAGGATTCTAACATAAAGTTCTTGAAGAAAGAAGTGCCAAACAGATCATTGGGAAATGAAATCACTTGTCTTTTTTGAGCTTCACAAGGGCTACTACAGGTAGTCAAGGCTAAGTTGAAGAGGGCCCAGTTTAATACAACAGGAGACATTTGGAAATTTTAAATGGTACTATATTCACTCTATAAACTCCCATATTAAAATAAATTACTTTGGTATTTAGTGAAAAGGTACCCTATCAACTCTAACCATATGGAGTATAAATCCAATTTCTTTATTCTAACAAATTATTGTGTAGACTAGAAAAAGCAAAACCTAAAGAAACAGAATATTCCAATATTAAATTCAAAATTTATTTTTGTATCAAACACAAATACAAAACAATACAAATATCCTAAAGATGGCCAGTTATGGGAAGACAAAATAAGAGAATTTTCTTTCTAATGTACTTAAGGAGGGAAAGGTTTGCCACTGTCTCTGAATAGTGAAGGAACTGCTGGCTCCACCTGTCATCGATTCTGTCTGCACGCCAGGTTTGGATCCACAGTACACCACGCCAGCCACCAAGCGGCAGTCTAAGGCATGACAGCCCTCCAATGCTACATACATACATCCCAAATAATAAAC
>SJYQ01026652.1:0-17254 GCA_006410935.1 Redunca redunca
CCAGACATACCATGCAAATTCTCCAGCAACACAGCAACATAGCCCTGAGCTTCAATATACAGGCTGCTCAAAGTCACTCCAAACCCACTGACATTTCATAACCCATTACTGGACACATCAGTGCACTCCAGAGAGAAGAAATCCAGCTCCAGTCACCCAAACCCCGACACAAGCTTCCCTAACCAGGAAACCTGACAAGCCACCCGTAAAACCCCTACCCACAGCGAGGAAACTCTACAATAAAGATAACTCCACAAATTGCCAGAATACACATAGGCCACCCCAAACAGAGCAATATAAACAAGATGAAAAGGCAGAGAAATACCCAGCAGGTAAAGGAACAGGTTAAAGGCCCACCAAACCAAACCAAAGAGGAAGGGATAGGGAATCTACCTGATAAAGAATTCCAAATAATTATAGTGAAAATGATTCAAAATCTTGAAAGCAAAATGGAATCACAGATAAATATTCTGGAGACAAGGATTGAGAAGATGCAAGAAAGGTTTAACAAGGACCTAGAAGAAATTAAAAGGAGACAATATATAATGAATAATGAAATAAATGAGATGAAAAACACTCTGGAGAGAACAAATAGAAGAATAACGAGGCAGAAGATAGAACTACTGAGGTAGAAAATAGAAAGGTAGAAATAAATGAATCAGAGAGGAAAAAAGAAAAATGAATTAAAAGAAATGAGGACAATCTTGGAGACCTCTGGAAAATGTTAAACGCCCCAACATTCGAATCAGACTCTTGGAGGGCATAAACAGAACCTTGTGCACACCAGGACCCATGAAAAAGGAGAAGTGACCCCACAAGAGACTGACCCACACTTGCCCGTGAGTGCCCAGGAGTCTCTGGCAGAGGCGTGGGTCAGCAGTGGCCTGCTGCAGGGTTGGGGGCACTGAGTGTAGCAGTGCATGCATGGGAACTTTTGAAGGAGGTCTCCATTATCTTCATTACCTCCACCATAGTTTGGTGTCAGGGCAAATAACAAGAAGGGAAAACAGCCCCACCCATCAACAGAAAATTGGAATAAAGATTTATTGAACATGGCCCCGCCCATCCGAATAAGACCCAGTTTCCCCCTTCAGTCAGTCTCTCCCATCAAAGACTCCATAAACCTCTTACCCTTCTCCATTAGAGGGCAGACAGACTGAAATCCACAATCACAGAAAACTATCCAATCTGATCAGATGGACCACAGCCTTGTCTAACTCAATAAAACTATGAGCCATGCCATGTAGGGCCACCCAAGACAGACAGGTCATGGTGGAGAGTTCTGACAAAACATGGTCCACTGGAGAAGGGAATGGCAAACCATATCAGTATTCTTGCCTTGAGAACCCCATGAACAGTATGAATATGTATATATACACGTAACTCAACTAGCTGAAATAACCTTGCCTTACAGTAAAATCTTTTTAGCATTTAAGTCTAATTTTTCGTTATTGTTCAGCTAAATCATTTCTGACTGTTTGCGACCCCATGAACTGCAGCATGCCAGGCTTCCCTGTCATTCAGTATCCCTCAGAGTTTGTTCAAACTCATGTCCATTGAGTCAGTGATACTATTTAATCATATCATCTTCCATTGCCCCCTTCTCCTTTTGCCTTCAATCTTTCCCAACATCAGGGTCTTTTCCAGCAAGCTGACTCCTCATATCAAGTGACAAAAGTATTACAGTCTCACTTTCAGTATCAGTTCTTTTAATGAATATTGAGGATTGATTTCCTTTAGGATTGGCTGATTTTTATCTCCTTGCAGTCCAAGGGACTCTCAAGAGTCTCTTCAGCACCAGAATTCAAAAGCATTTATTCTTTGGCACTCAGCCTTCTTTATGGTCCAACTCTCACATCCATACATGACTATTGGAAAGACCATGACTTTGACTATGTGGACCTCTGTCGGCAAAGTGATGTCTGTGCTTAATTTTAATATGCTGTCTAGGTTTGTCATAGATTTCCTTCCAAGGAGCAAGTGTCTTTTAATTTCATGGCTACAGTTATTGTCAGCGATGATTTTGGAGCTCAAGAAAATAAAATCTGTCACTGCTTCTACTTTTTCCCCTTCTATTTGCCATGAAGTGATGGGACCAGATACCATGATCTTAGTTTTCTGAATGTTGAGCTTTAAGCCAGCTTTTTCACTCTCTTTCACTCTCATCGAGGCTCTTGATAGTGCTTCTAATAGTGTTCATTAAACTATTATGTTGGCAAACTTTCTATTATTGGTGTGCAATAATATATGCAGTGTTGTTCTTTAGTCTTTCAGCTGTGNAATTCAAAAGCATTTATTCTTTGGCACTCAGCCTTCTTTATGGTCCAACTCTCACATCCATACATGACTATTGGAAAGACCATGACTTTGACTATGTGGACTTCTGTCGGCAAAGTGATGTCTCTGCTTAATTTTAATATGCTGTCTAGGTTTGTCATAGATTTCCTTCCAAGGAGCAAGTGTCTTTTAATTTCATGGCTACAGTTATTGTCAGCGATGATTTTGGAGCTCAAGAAAATAAAATCTGTCACTGCTTCTACTTTTTCCCCTTCTATTTGCCATGAAGTGATGGGACCAGATGCCATGATCTTAGTTTTCTGAATGTTGAGCTTTAAGCCAGCTTTTTCACTCTCTTTCACTCTCATCGAGGCTCTTGATAGTGCTTCTAATAGTAGTGTTCATTAAACTATTATGTTGGCAAACTTTCTATTATTGGTGTGCAATAATATATGCAGTGTTGTTCTTTAGTCTTTCAGCTGTGTCCAACTCTTTGTGACACCATGAATTGTAGCCCATGAGGCTCCTCTGTCCATGGGATTCTCCAGGCAGTGGAGTGGAGTGGGTTGCCATTTCCTTTTCCGTTATGTAGTCTTAACACAAGAATTAATAATATAATGGAAAGAATTAAGCATTAAGATAACATTTTTTGTTGACATAGTCATGATGTGTCTTAAACAACGTTAACTGAGACTTTGACAAGGGTCAGTCCCCTCTGACAAAGGCCAGTCCCTTGGTTGTTAACCTTCTATTGGCAGATTTGTAGACTTTATCTTCTAGCGTCCACTAGATTTCTCTTCATATGTGCTCCCTGTCTGTTTCATTTGTTTATTTGTTAGGAATCACATTGTTTATTTTGTTAATGGCAGCACTTAACATATACAATGGTGAAGTGATAAAAGAATTTACATGGTCTTAGATGAATTTCATAAGACTTATGTCTAGAAATTTTCATGTCTTTCTAGTACCATATCTTAAATAGTTTAAAAGTTTAACACTCATCCTCTGCAGGGAGATATAAGTATCTTAAAGATAGGCGTTTTCAAAGGTGTATAAACTAAGCTCAATAATATCATGAATTGACAGTCACACAATTAAACAGGAACTCACCTGTCTGATGCAAATATGAAAGGAAAAAATTTTAGGGGACAATACCTGTAATAGTAAATGATTTGTACTATTTCACTCAACAGTTAAATATATAGACAGTCATCCTATAGATGCACTTGTACAAATATTCATTTATAGTGATATAGATATATACACAAATGTTCATTGTTGCCTCATAGTAGCAGAAAAGCTAGAGATGATTGGACCGTATAATATTAAAGCCCATATTTTTAAATATATACAGATATAGTTATATGGGGCACTGGTATATTCACTGACATATTTTCCTAGATTGCATTTGTATCACTACCCTATTGATGATGTCTTATGAGAGATGGACACCAGGTAGCAGTTGTGATGTGATGTCTCTACCTGAACTTATACAAGCGTCAAAAGTACTGCATCAACATTTTCAGAATAGGTATCAGGGACCTGGAAGAATTCAGAATTTGCTATTTGAAAAGTAAAATGATTATGAAGAGTGTTTGGAAGGGGTAAAAAAGTCAAAGACTTTCAGCTATATTCCATGAACAAAAGTTTTTAAAAGGTACTATATACACATAATTGCAAGGCCAGTTTAAGAGCTCAGAAGTAATGACTTTTAGGTCTTTGGGGGTTTCTCTGTTCATCACCAATATTATTGATGACACAGAGCATAGATAGTATTATGTGGAAAAATCTGCATATGGCATATTTTACTGAGGCAAATTTTGTTAATCAGAGCATTCCTGCAGTGAACAGAAGATATGTCACTTCTTTGTCATTTTCTGGTGCAAATATTGATGGGCTTAATTTAGTATAGCAAAATCAATTTACTGATTGGGAATTTATCATGCAGTTGTCAACTTCCAGGTAATTTTCTCTGACCTCTTACAGGAGGATGATCTTTTTTCTTGTGTAAGTGGATAATTAAACTTTTTGTTTTATTTTTTAATTTTGAACTAATCATTCAATACTTATAGATTTCTTACAGCAACACTTTAGAGAATGAGGCCTTTTTCATTAGCCATATTTGTGTGAGTATTATTATCCGGGGCTAAGGTTGTGCACTGATGCACTGTTACCCACTGTAGCTCTGATCACCTGCTGATGAGCTGTTCTTTGAAGTGAATCGGTGTTTTTCACTATTAGCTATTCAAACTTGTAGAGGTTTCAGTTACATTTTCTTGTGGGTTCATAGGGCCACCATTCTGAATTAAATTTGATTTACCTTACTGCTCTGATTAAAGGCACTCATTTTTACTTTCTCACTTTAATATCTGACATTGAGATATTCCTCACAGTTGATGACGTCTTATAATTGTTGTCAAGTGGGGAGAAGCTGTGGTCAAGTATGTGAAAATCTTCTGGTGAGATAAGTGCAAGGAAGCACCAAACTATTTAAAATTGTATGAAATCTAAAATCTAAGTTTAAGGACTCTCCCTTAATTCTTCTTAATTCTCATCAAATTAATACATACACATGAGTTAAAAATCAAATTGGATAATGGATATATTCTGAAAAAACATTGCTTTTGGAGTTCTATCTATATTGCTAAAAAACACTTACCTCGCTGTTTGCTGATTTATGAACTGATTAAATTTTCTACATACTCCCTGCTATAAATGAAAGTTGTTTAGACTTTCATCCTCTTTTCAATTTAGTTCTCCAGCTTTCCTCCCACTTCAGCTCCTAGTTGCTGTCATTTGTACTTCAGCTTTTACATTGCCAAGGTTGGCTGAATATACATTCTATTCCATAATTATAATTAAGTCATTGAATCTTTTTTTTTTTTCGGATCTTGAACTTTAGATTAATTCTCTCCCTACCTCCCCCAAACTGCAGTTAGGTGTGGTTACATGATGATGACAGTGTACATATTATTTACTGAAAACTCTTACTGCAATAATATTATTAATTTATTTTGCTTTCCCTCAAATAAGATTTTTGTGCCATTCCAAGAATATTAACAACAATTATTTTTCCTGTACTTCACTAATGTTACTCCAAATCATGCCAAAGGCAGTGTCTTTAATGCACAGTGTTAATTTTCTTTTAACAGTTTGTTAAAGTTTCTGAATGCTATCTTTGTCAACAGCCATACCACCCTGAACACACCCAATCTTATCTGAATGCCATTCTTTCTTTCTTAGGAGAAGTATAGCTCCTTCTTCACATCTGCAACAGCTTCTAGCTTCTTACCGATCCAAAGTTTGAGCGACTCCAACCATTCTTTTTGAAGGTCCCTTTTCCAATTTGGCCCATTTGTTCTGTACCATGATTTTCTTGCCCAACATCTGAAAACTTTTCTTTACCTGCAGTCTTTCTTATTCTGTTAGCACTTTTTTTTTTTTTTCACTTGCATGATGCACCTTTATTATAACCTCATATTTTTACAAACTATTATTCATTGACTTTTGTCTATAAAATCTTTTCCCGTTCTAGCTGTCCTCCTCTCATTTTTTTTCCCTAGAGATTTTCCTTGAAATCCTGTCCATTCTCCTCTCTGAATTACGTGTTTACTAAGTCTTTTGAATCTGTATGCAGGTCAGGAAGAAACAGTTAGAACTGGACATGGAACAACAGACTGGTTCCAAATAGGAAAAGGAGTACGTCAAGGCTGTATATTGTCCCCCTGCTTATTTAACTTCTATGCAGAGTATATCATGAGAAACTCTGGACTGGAAGAAACACAAGCTGGAATCAAGATNGAGTTGGACTGTGAAGAAGGCTGAGTGCCGAAGAATTGATGCTTTTGAACTGTGGTGTTGGAGAAGATTCTTGATAGTCCCTTGGACTGCAAGGAGATCCAACCAGTCCATTCTGAAGGAGATCAGCCCTGGGATTTCTTTGGAAGGAATGATGCTAAAACTGAAGCTCCAGTACTTTGGCCACCTCATGTGAAGTGTTGACTCATTGGAAAAGTCTCTGATGCTGGGAGAGATTGGGGGCAGGAGGAGAAGGGGACGGCCCAGGATGAGATGGCTGGATGGCATCACTGACTCAATGGACGTGAGTCTGAGTGAACTCCGGGAGATCGTGATGGACAGGGAGGCCTGTCATGCTGCGATTCATGGGGTCGCAAAGAGTCGGACATGACTGAGCAACTGAACTGAACTGAATTGAACTTCTGTTCACCTATTTTCTTGACTAAATGTCTTTATTTATTTGTCATCTTTGTTTTACTACAGTGTATCTACAAGTCATTTCCTAAGAAATGATATGTTGGCAGTTAAACTTTCCGTTTCCTTCATATTTGAAAAAAACTGCATTCATCTTTAATTGATGGTAAGGGTGAACATAAAACTCAAAGCATGGAAAATGTTTCTTCATTGCCTTCTAGGAAATACTATTGCTTTTGAGAACTGTGCTGCCAGTTTGATCCCCCCTGCTTTTTTTCTTTTTTTTCTAGGTGATGCTTTTTCTTCTTTTTTCTTAAGTTTTAGTACCTTGTATTTATTCTTTGGGTTTAGAAATTTTACAAGAAGATTTTTAAGTGTGTTTGATTTTATGTACTGTACTAGTTACTATGGGTAATTAGAAAATTTCTCTTGTTTAATCCTCTTTGGTTTTGTAAATTTTACAAAAATATTTTTAAGTGTGTTGGTTTGTATTTGTTGTACTAGTTGCTGTAGGTAATCAGAAGATTCTTCTTTTCCTTTAACTCTGGGTCATTTTCCTTATTATTGTCACTGTTCTAAAAAATGTAATTCTTTATCTGCATTCTCTCTTTTTAGAATTCCTATTATCAATGACTGAACCCACAGGATTACATTTCCTTTAATATTTTATGTATTTTTTTTCTGCATCCTGGAACATTTTTATTTGACTTGATCATTGAACAATTCCTATGAACATTATTTTTTAAATTATAACTTGAGTTACTGAGAGCTCTTTCTTATTTTCTTTTTATTTTTTTCCTGTAAGTTTATGGCTGCATTAACTGTAACTGCAATCTCTTAAAAAAATACTAATATTTTTAAATCATTTTCACTAAAGTTATTTTTCACATATTTTTCTCCTTTATCATCTATTAGCTTCTCTTAAGCTTTGAACATGCTCTGCCATGCCCAGGATTTAAACAAATGCAATTTATTTTTTCATACTCATATTTAGTGATGAATCAATAATCCAATATTTATAAATGTGTATCCTTGTTGACCAGCAGATTTGTTTCAGGTATAAGTACTTGGAAGGCTTCCCTGGTGGCTCAGAGGGTAAAGAATCTACCTGCAATGCAGGAGACCCAGGTTTGATCCCTTGGGCAGGAAGATACCCTGGAGAAGGGCATGGCAACCCAATCTAGTATTCCTGCCTGGAGAATACCATGAAAGAGTAACCTGGTGGGCTATAGTCCATGGGGTCACAGAAACAGACATGACTGAGCGACTATAACATACTTAGATACTTGGATGCCCCACCAGATGTCCTGGATGCCAAGTCTACTACCTGTCCTAATTATCCCCCAGATAGTCTCTTCAATTTGATTGGAGAATTATTATTATTATTTTTAACTTTTTAATCTGCAGTATAAACAGCAACCTTTAATTTGCTTTTCCCTGGTGGTAGAGCACAGCACAGACAGAGAGTAAAAGATGGTCAGTTAATCATCCTGTCTTTCACACCACCTTTCCCTCTTATTTTCCAAATACATGGATTTCTAAATTTCAAATCTTTCCAAGGTGTGACTTGCCTTGGGTGTTGTCTCTTGATGGCTGTTCTGGGAAGTTGCTTTTCTATTCTGCTTCTTTATCAAAATTTACTTCCTTTTTTAAAGTGCAGAAAAAAAAAAAAGGAAATCTCTTGTCTCAGCTGACTCTCTTCCATTTTACTCATTATTCTGAGCTTATACCTCTCTATTCTTTTCCTATGTTTGCAATAAGCCCTGAGAGAGTAGAAAGATAATACCATCTTTATCAGAATACCAATCTTAAAAATACCTGAATTGATTAGATACATTGTTAAACAGCTTTAGACTGTAAGCTGCCAGGCTCCTCTGTCCATGGAATTCTCCAGCAAGAATACCAGAGTGGGTAGCTATTCCCTTCTCCAGGGGATCTTCCTGACCCAAGGATTAAACCCAGTCTCCTGCACTGCAGGCACATTCTTTACCATCTGAGCCACCAGGGAAGCCCTTTGTTTATCTGAATACACATAATACCAATAAGAGGTAAAATAAAACAAAAGGCAGTGATGAGGGTGGGTAAGGGTATGATCTCTATATCGAGGACCTGGAGATGAATTCAGGCTCAGGCAATTTAGGAATGTGGAAATAAATTTCACCTCTCAAAATTTTGTTTTACCACCTGTCAATGATAGAAATAATGGAATTTACCACATAGGCTTCTTCAGTTCAGTTCAGTTCAGTTCAGTTGCTCAGTCGTGTCTGACTCTTTACAACCCCATGAATTACAGCACACCAGGCCTCCCTGTCCATCACCAACTCCCAGAGTTCACTCAGAGTCGCGTCCATTGAGTCAGTGATGCCGTCTAGCCATCTCATCCTCTGTTGTCCCCTTCTCCTCCTGCCCCCAATCCCTCCCAGCATCAGAGTCTTTTCCAGTGAGTCAACTCTTCACATGAGGTGACCAAAGTACTGGAGTTTCAGTTTCTTATAGAGTTCAAATTAAATGATGAATATAGGGAACTCAGTATGAAATTTTGTGCATGGTATGCACACAAAAAATGGTAGCCATCAGTCATGCTAATATTGTTAATGAAGAAGAATATAGAAAAAAAATGCCACCTTATTTAGATTATCACTTTTAGTTTTGATGTTTGCTTTAAGAGCTTGTCTANCCACCTGTCAATGATAGAAATAATGCAATTTACCACATAGGCTTCTTCAGTTCAGTTCAGTTCAGTTCAGTTGCTCATTCGTGTCTGACTCTTTACAACCCCATGAATTACAGCACACCAGGCCTCCCTGTCCATCACCAACTCCCAGAGTTCACTCAGAGTCGCGTCCATTGAGTCAGTGATGCCGTCTAGCCATCTCATCCTCTGTTGTCCCCTTCTCCTCCTGCCCCCAATCCCTCCCAGCATCAGAGTCTTTTCCAGTGAGTCAACTCTTCACATGAGGTGACCAAAGTACTGGAGTTTCAGTTTCTTATAGAGTTCAAATTAAATGATGAATATAGGGAACTCAGTATGAAATTTTGTGCATGGTATGCACACAAAAAATGGTAGCCATCAGTCATGCTAATATTGTTAGTGAAGAAGAATATAGAAAAATAATGCCACCTTATCTAGATTATCACTTTTAGTTTTGATGTTTGCTTTAAGAGCTTGTCTACATACAAAATAATTTTTTCAGTGTTTATTCTTTCATCAAACATTTATTGAATGATAGAAAGGGGGAAAAAGAGATTAAATATCTGCCTTTAGGAGCTGGGTACTTGTGGGAGAATAAACCTACAAACCTACTCTTTAGTTCATGTTAGAGTGCTGTGGCAGGATAGATAAGGGGATAAGTTAACTCTTCCTGGAAGAGAGACCAGGTGAAAAGGCTTAAGCTTAGAAATTAGCCAGTTAGTAAACTGGGTAGAGACACTCAAACAGATAAAGTATGTGTAAAGGCTTCAAACATTAAAAATTCAGTAATAAATTTACTCAGGGCATTTTTATCTGAATTGTATTAAATGAACAAGATTAGAATGAGTAGAATAGAGTTGAAGTTTTAAAAACGGCCTGTGTAGATTATGATACTTTTTTTTTAATTTTTTGAAATTTTTATTTTAACTTTAGTTTACTTTACATTACTGTATTGCTTTTGCCAAACATTGACATGAATTCACCATGAGTGTACAAGCGTTCCCAAATATGATACTNATTCTTCTACATGAAGAGACCAATATTTAAATCTTCCTTTAGTATCTCTTCCTTTCTAATCTTTCTCCTCTACAAGCTCCTTCTCTTTATTTTTCTTGTTATCCCATGTACAATCCTGAATATTGCTGCTCAGCCAGACCTTCAGGGAAAGCATTCTGCTGATTCCTACACTAAACCAGCTGCCTAGGAGTAAAAGCCATCATCTCATTCTGTTCACATTCTTTGAATAGAGTCAGCAGTTCTGCAACTTGACAGGCAAATGATCTGGCAAAATTCAGATTCTGACACTAACCTTGTTAAGTGACATGAGTATGCACACACAGGTAAAATAATTCCATTTCTAACTGGCTTGCAGGCACCCACCTACACTGCAACAAATTGCCATGTTGGCACTGTTGATATGTCTAAACCTGTCATAGCATGGAAGAACTGACAGCCCTGATTGTCTTTGAAGTCTTTGCTTCAAACAAACAAGCAAATAAAAAAAATAGAGTTGGTAATCCCTGCCTTAGTCTGGTCCAAAGCAAAAACAAAGTTAAGTGCACTTCAAAGGCAAAAGCCAACTGTCCACCCATTGGAAAAGGAGATAGAAGAAGGCAATCATGTGGCATATATAAGAGTGAGGATGAGAGTAAAAAATGCTCAGATCAATTCAACTCACTTAATCAGTCATGGATGAAGATAAAAAAGAATCATTAAATTTAGTCAACTGTAATAATTTGGATCAAAGACTGAAAATGACTATATGAACCTTTCAGAATGCTCCCAGAGATAAATGATCACTGGTCTGAACAACAGCAATACAAGCTTATCAGATAGATATTGCCAATATTCAATTATATTAAATATATGAGAGAGAAAGAACTTTATCTGTAGAGTTTTCTGTGTCAGGACTGTTGAGGAGGTCAGGGAGTTGGGAGCTAGACAAAGTCTGCTTCCCTACCAGTTTCCAAATGCATGAGAAACAACCATGTTCCTGTTCAGTGTGTTTTTCTGTTTTAAGTATCTGTCTGCCTCTATTCTCCTGGAAAAAGATAGGAAAAGACCCTGATGTGGGGAAAGATTGAAGGCAGGAGAAGAAGGGGATAACAGAGGATAAGATGGTTGGATGTCATTACTGATTCAATTGACATGAGTTTGAGCAAGCTCCAGGAGACAGTGAAGGACAGGGAAGCTTGGTGTGCTGCAGTCCGTGGTGTCTCAAAGAGTCAGACAAGACTGAGCAACTGAACAATAACAGTTCTCCTCCCGCAAGAAAGCTTTCTGTTATCTCCTTTTACTTTCAGTTGGTGGAGATATTTCATTTACACTTAAAGACAAAATGGATGCTACTTACTAACTGATGCTACTTATCACAGTTCCCCACAACTGAACTGTGGGAACCAAGGAGGTGTTCAAGATGATATCAGAAGAATTCATATCAATCTTAATCTGTTGTGCATGCAAAGGAGCTTCAGTCATATCTGACTCTTTGAGACTCTTTGGAATGTAGCCTGCTAGGCTTGTCTGTCCATGAGACTCTTCAGGCAAGGATACTGGAGTGGGTCGTCATGCCCTTTTCCAGAGTACCTTCCTGACCCAGAGATCCAACTGCAGTCCCTTATGTCTCCTACGTTGGCAGGTAGGTTCTTCACCACTAGCACCACATGTGAAGCCCTTGATCTATTACATGTTTTTAATGATCAGGGAGAGAGTAAAACAATGTTATAAATTCCTCAGTGTTACTGAACTGTATGGTGTTAAACTACATAAGAAAGCAAGAATAATAAAATTTGGTATAGAAAAATGACAAGAAAGGAAAATTTATTATTGAAAACAAATTCACAAATTCTTGCCTACTTAACATATTGACTCCAAAATACTACAGTAGCCTTTTGTTTTGTAAAATGGTGGCATGAGAATAGAAGTTAGTAATTAAGCAAGATTCTAAAAAGAACCTTGAATTTTGTCAGTACAATCCAAACTTTGTTAATTGAATTCCTGTGCTTCTAAAATATGTTGCTTCACATGACTATTTAAATACCTCTAATATCTTTATGATGAATTAATCCTATTGTTTCAGTCATTTCCTAACACTATAGTTCTGAAAGAGTTCATATAGTATTAAGGTCAAATGTGAATCGAGCACACCAGAGTAGATTATTAAATATGTTTAAAAGATAATGTTATTTTGGCTCCGAAAATAATTTGTTTGGAAATTAATTTTATATTTTTATGTAAGCTCAACATTCAGAAAAATAAGATCATGGCATCTGGTCCCATCATTTTATGGGAAATAGATGGGGAAACAGTGGAAACTGTGTCAGACTTTATTTTTCTGGGCTCTAAAATCACTGCAGATGATGATTGCAACCATGAAATTAAAAGATGCTTACTCCTTAGAAGGAAAGTTATGACCAACCTAGATAGCATATTGGAAAGCAGAGATATTACTTTGCCAACAAAGGTCTGTTAGTCAAGGCTATGGTTTTTCCAGTGGTCATGTATGGATGTGAGAGTTGGACTGTGAAGAAAGCTGAGTGCCAAATAATTGATGTGGTGTTGGAGAAGACTCTTGAGAGTCCCTTGGACTGCAAGGAGATCCAACCAGTCTATTCTAAAGGAAATCAGTCCTGGGTGTTCATTGGAAAGACTGATGCTGAAGCTGAAACTCCAATATGTTGGTCACCTCATGCGAAGAGTTGACTCATTGGAAAAGACTTTGATGCTGGGAGAGATTGGGGGCAGGAGGAGAAGGGGATGACAGAGGATGAGATGGCTGGATGGCATCACGGACTCGATAGACATGAGTTTGAGTGAACTCCGGGAATTGGTGATGGACAGGGAGGCCTGGCATGCTGCAATTCATGGGGTCGCAAAGAGTCAGACATGACTGAGCGACTGAATTGGACTGAATTGAACTGAACTGAACTGAAGGTGACTTGAAAACAAGAAACTATTGACAAATTAAATATTTCATTTCATTGAGCACCGTCTGGTTGAAGAAGTTGAAAGAGACCTATGGCCACAATGAGTTCAGATATCAAGGTTGAAGACTTGTGTACTATGGTTGACAACTTATGTTTAGGAATGTTTTGAAGTAGAATGAAAAAAAAAAAAAAAAAACTGTCTTCCCCATCTGTTAATACAAACTTACAAACAGAAAAGGTCAGCTGTGTTTGAAAGAAGCTCTGGGGGAGGAGCGAAAGTTCCCTGTGAAACATAATCTGTAAGGGAAAGGAAGAAGACAGTGTGCTCTAACATATGAAATGATGCAAAGGCTTTGGCAAAAAATATAAGACAAGAAATAGGCAAGAGGCGTAGCCAATGTTCAATGTCAAATTTAGGTATGCTGGACCATAGATTGTTTGTGACAATGCTGACAGAATAAAGAGCATTTAAATAAATGTGAAAAAAATGTAAATAATGTATCAAGACATTATGAGGTTGGGGCAATAAAATGACAGGACAGAATAAGAACTGTATTCTTGTAAGATATAACTAATGAAAAATGAAGCTGATTTGCATATTATCAGTCTTAAAAATAAACATTCTATGCATGTGTGCATGTTAAGTCACTTCAGTTGTGTCCAATTCTTTGTGACCCTATAGACTATAGTCTGCCAGGCTTCTCTGTCCATAGGATTCTTCAGGCAAGAATACTGGGGTGGGTTGTCATGCCCTCCTCCAGAGGATCTTCCCAACTCAGAGTTCAACCCCTGCATCTCCTGCAGCTCCTACTCTGCAGGTGGATTCTTTACTGCTGAGCCACCGGGGAAGCCCGCAAACATTTTATAATGGTATGAAGAAACAAATGGGGCTCTTCAGAAGTAGTGGCCAAGACTCAGATATACGTGTAAGCAATGCTTCTCTATGCTTGTCATTAAATAAATCTAGTCTGAGAGCCAGGAGGATCTATGACTACAACATAGTTGTGATGCTTTGGAATTAAATGCCAGTGATAAATATATGTGGATTGATTATGTATCCTGAAAGGAGTTTGCAGCATCACAAACGCTACACACTTTATGCTTTATGAATGTACAATTCTCTCAATTCCTTTTAAAGGCTTTTCACTCAGAGTTCAATAGTTATTATTCAGTTCAGTTCAGTTCAGTCACTCAGTCATGTCCAACTCTTTGCAACCCCATGAATTGCAGCACGCCAGGCCTCCCTGTCCATTACCAACTCCCAGAGTTCACTCAGACTCACATCCATTGAGTCAGTNGGCAGGTCAGGTGGTCTGGTATTCCCATCTCTCTCAGAATTGTCCACAGTTTATTGTGATCCACACAGTCAAAGGCTTTGGCATAGTCAATAAAGCAGAAATAGATGCTTTTTTGGAACTCTCTTGCTTTTTCCATGATCCAATGGATGTTGGCAATTTGATCCCTGATTCTTCTGCCTTTTCTAAAACCAGCTTGAACATCTGGAAGTTCATGGTTCACGTATTGCTGAAGCCTGGCTTGGAGAATTTTGAGCATTTCTTTACTAGCGTGTGAGATGACTCAGGGACTAATGAGAAACAAACAACTGAATTTGGGAATAAAAATAGAAAGAAAAGAAAATTTTAAAGTTACTATACTTGAGTTCTTGAAAAATCTTGATTTCATTCTTTTAACAATAATCAGTGTGGAGCCAAGTGGGAAATTTCCTGGCAGTCCAGTGGTTAGGACTCCATGGTTTCACTGCTGGGTTCAATCCCTCATTGGGGACTTAGATCCCAGAAGGCACAGCCAAAAAAAAAAAAAAAAAANTTTATTTCTGGTTGCATCTGCAACAATTCTTGAAGGTGAATGAATAGAAACAGTTAAAAATGTCAGTGTGTTTATGTTTTTAACATAAGGAATTTATAAATTTAATAACATGCAATGGAGGTGAAATGGTCACTTTAAAAAATTTATTCAACCAGTCAACATAGTAATTTTCATAAATGGCAATATGAAATCCAGAATAGGGCAAGGATGGCTTGTTTCAGAGCTTTGGGGAGAAAGAAGATATGCTTTTGATTAAAATACACTTAAAAAGTCAATATGGTTATTGATTTGATTAGTTTTCTTCCTGTAAATAGCCAGGAACTGAATAACTGTCACACATCCTCTCTTCTCAATCTCCTTCAGTCATAATGTACACAGGGAATAATTTTTTTTATCAAATCAATTTGCTCAGATGTGCTGAGCATATTGCAATTGAATCTTTTTTATTTACTATTAAAAATTGAAGGCATTATTCTCCCTCTATTTATTATCACCCTGAAGCTGTCTTTTTAAAATCTACCTATTTGAATTCAAATATATGCCCTTCATTCATTTAGTAAATATTTAATAAGAAACTACTCTTTGTAAGGCACTCTTTTAAGCAGAATCAAAGAGACAGTGGCAAGTGTGCATGTTCATACATTATTTAGTTCAGATTTATTTACTTAAAACAGTCTCTCACAAGTTATTGAGTAGTTTTCCAGTGCATTTTATTCAGAATTTATTCAGCATACTTAGTTTCATGAAGAAGATATCAAAGTATGATTTAATGGATTCATGAATCTCTAAATGTAGTTTCATGTTGTATTGTTTGTTTCACATTGCTGATTTTCTATGTGGATTCTGGCTACAAAGACTTAAAAAATATCCATATAAGGAAACATCTCTCATAAACCATCACTATGTTTTTTCAGGGGATGCTTTCTTATGACCATTGCCTTCCCTGAGAATCTCATGACCATTTGCTATAACAGCATTTTTTTCTAGTTTTTAAATATGTGAAATCTGGGGACACTCTTTATGGACAGGGCATCTATTCACTTCTTTAAGAAGGCTAAACAAAGAACATCCAAGACAGTTAATAGAGGGAAGATGTCCATGTGGGCAAAGTGGTTGGATCGCATAATCTTGTTACCCAAAGAATTCCTTCTTTTTGGAAAACTCTCACTCATCTCACTGGTACCACCAGTTGCAAGAATATCCACTAGTTCTCTTACCACATGAAACATTCCAGATCATCCAAAGTTACAATGAGAGATAGGAACCTAAGATTGAAGTTTTTCCTGTATTACCAATGCTTGAAAATCAGTGCTCAATTTTATTAATGAGCCAGGGAATTTACTCACAAGATTCCTCTTTAATTAGAAGCCAAATACCAAGACTCAGGCAGCAGTAGAATGATCCAAATTGAGAGAGTAGAATAAGAAATCATCTAAAGTAGGCTCTGTTCTTTGGATTGACAGGCTTTTTAATTTTAACCCTTCTAGTAGGTATGTTGTGGTATCTTTGTGGTTTTAGTTTACAATTCCCTGATCTGATGACTAATGATGTTGAGCATCTCTGCACATGGTTATGGGCTGTTTGTATGTCTTCTTTTGTGAAGTTTCTGTTCAAGTCTTCTGACAATTTTTAATTGGGTCATTTATCTTTTATTTTGGATTGTAAAATATTTATATATTTTGGATAAAAGTTCCTTGGTCTGATGTATGCATTGAGGCTTCAAATATGTTGTTTATCTCTTCATTTTTCTAACTGTCTTGCAAAAAGCAGAAATTTTAATTTTAGTGAAGACCAGTTTGTGAGTCATAAGACCATACTGATTTTTTCCCCTGTATTTTCTTCTGAAATTTTCACACTTATGATCCCATTTCAAAAGCTTCAAAGGTGGAAAAAAATATCAACAGCTTGTCTCTTAGACTTACTTTTCAATTATGCAGCATGTTAATTTTTTCTTTTTAAAATTTTTATAGTTACTTGTAAGACAATTAGAAGTCCTTTTATGTCATGTTAGCTATTTGCCACTCTAACTGAAAAATCTGATGCCTTTTAAGGAAGTTTTATTTATTTTTAGAATTATCCTGGCTTTGATTAGGTTGTGATAATTTTTGATTGTAGAAATAATCCATTTCATCACTGTCAGATTTGTTAATATAATTTTGCATTAAATATGTTATATCTTACTCTACTAGGTATGTATTACTATATCACCTTCCTCTACTCCAGATTTTTGTTTTTATATATTAGTTGGATTTGAGTACTTTTTTCTAGTATATATGTGAAGAATAGTATATATATTTTATATACTATATATATTTATGTT
>SJYQ01026656.1:0-58595 GCA_006410935.1 Redunca redunca
TACAACATGAAATTTACCATTTTTTAAGTGTACAATTCAGTAGCACTAAGTACACTCACAATGTTGTACAAGTATCACCATTATCCATCTCAAAACTTTTTCATCATTCCAAACAGAAGCTCCATACTCATTAAACACGAGTTGCTGAATACATAGCAGGGGGCCTCCCTCCCCCTGGGCCCCAGTAACTTTCATCCTACCTTCTATCTATATGAACTTGCCTATTCACACGTCATGTAAGTGGAATCATACAATGTTTGTCCCTTTGTGCCCGGCTCACTTCACTGAGCACTGTGTTTTCAAGGCACATCCAAGCTGTGGCTTGTTCCCTCCCTTTCTGTGGCTGAGTAACGAGCCACTGCATGCATGTGCCATGTTCTGTCTGTCCATTCATGTGCCAATGGACACGTGAGCTGTTCTCACTTTTCAGCTACTGTGAATAACACTGGTATGAATCTGTGTGTGCAAGCATCTCTGGGTACACTTATGGGTGCACCCACTTCTTATGGGTGTATACACAGGAATGGAATTGCTCTTAGTACCTCACATGGGAATTCTGTGTTTAACTCCTCTCGCCCTTTTAAGATGGGCATCCCAAGTGGTTCAGTGGTAAAGAATCCGCCTGCCAATGCAGGTGATGCAGGTTTGATCCTGGGTCAAGAAGATCCCCTAGAGGAGGAAATGGCAACTCACTCCAGCATTCTTGCCTAGAAAATTCCATGGACAGAGGAGCCTGGAGGACCACAGACCATGGGGCTGCAAAAGAGTTGGACATGACTGAGCATGCACACCCTTTTAACAGTCGGGCATCATAACCCAGCAGCTGGCACAGCTAATGCTCAGTGAGTGTTCCTTCACTCGGCTACACACCATTCTGAAGATTTTTTTTGTGTTAATTCATTTAGTCCTCGAAACAATTCCCTAAGGTAGGGTGTGATTATTTTCACCCCCATTTTACGGACAAATAAACTGAGGTTACCCCTACTGGATAGCAGTGCAGCATATGAATACAGATTGATGATGCTTTCACACTCTCTCTCCAGTATGACCAAAAAATACTAATAATTGAGCTCTTCTGCTAAAAACGCATTTTCTGTCCTGAAAGATGTCTTAGGTACCCTCTAACCTCTTTTCTTGCTCTGGACTAAAGAACTAAAAAAGGGAATGGGGGCAGAGGGTAGGAGTGAGTGGGGATGCTCACTGAGTTGGATTATTGTAGACTTTCTCTTTGCACTGAGAAATCCAATTCCATCTACATCAGTGGAAAGGGGAATTTGTTGGAAGCATAATGAAACAGCTCAGCCCAGGCACTGGATCACAGACGATGGGCCCATCTCCCTCCTTATACTGTCACCACTCTATTCTAAGGAAGGGGCACCTTCTTTACAGCTCTGGTGCCTCTGAGCATCGATTCTGCCACTTTAGAGTAAGGGTGACCTGAGGGAAGCCCTTGGCCTGTCCTGGCTGGACCTATATGCACCCCTGGACCAATCACCACAGCCAAGTGGCTGGGGAACCATGACGGGCCCAGCCTGGGCTCCGTCCCCTCCTGGGATCAAAAGAATGAGGACTCTTTTCAGAGAAGAGGGAGGGAGGCAAGGCAAATGCCCGACAGACACTGTGGTGTAATCTCCAATAGCAACAAATTGGAAGCTGCCCAACAGTACTAAACAAAACAACAAGGTTAAATAAAATTGCTACATTCATTCAGTGAAAACAATATGCAGCTGTTTAGCAAGTAATCATGAAGATTATGTAGCAACTCAAGAAAAAAAGAAGTCTTATGGAGTAATGTCTGGTGGGAAAAAACAGGACACGCAAATACAGACCCACTTATATGTAACAATTCACATGTAAGAAAATATGGCAAGAATTGTATCATAATGAAAGAATCATAAATGGCTTTTAACCTCTGTTTTCCAAAATTTTATTTACTGGTTCAACAAATATTTACTGAGCATCTACTCAGTGCCAGGTGAAGTGTGGGGGATATGGCAGGGAGCAAAACAGAAGAAAAACCCCAGCCCTCATGGAATTTCCATGTGACTATTTGATTGGATCAAATAGTAGGGGAGACAGAAAATGGATAAGATGAATAAGCAAAATATACGCTACACTGGATGGTGACAGAAGTTAAAAGACAAAATAAATCTAGAAAGGTAGAGAGGAGTGGGGGGCACTGCTGACGGTTTAGATATGACGGCCAGAGAAGGTGGTATCTAAGCAAAGGTGAAGGAAGTGGGAAACAGAGTTACGGTGAAGAGGGGCCTGGACAAGGGTCGCAGCAGCAGGGGTGATGAGCAGTGACAGAACTGCCCTTAACTGAGATGTGGGAAGAAGACCAGCGTCCTGGAAGTGAGGCAAAGAAAGAGCTTCAAGGAAGAGAAAATGACCAACTGTCAAACACTGCTGACAGCCGAGCAGGACGGGGCTAGAGAAGGGGCCACTGGGATGAAGAACACGGCAGTCACTGCAGACCTGGGCCAGAGACATTCATGAGGAATAGTGGGCTCAGAAGACTATTGTGGGACTTCCTTGGTGATCCAGTGATTAAGACATCTCACCACCAGCGCAGGGGGCCCAGGTTCGATCCCTGGTTGGGGGAACTAATAACACCTCACACACTGTGCAGCCCAACCAAAATACTAAAGAAGAAGAAGAAGAGATGGAGAACTGGGATGGCGACATTATCCAACTGCCAAAGTGGAAGCAAACCAGATGCCTCCACAACAGACGAATGGATAATCAAAATGTGATCTTTTACATACAGTGGAATACTATTCCATCTTAGGGAAGAAACAAAGCACATGCTGACACATGCTGCAGCTTGGATGTAAACTGAAGACATTAAACTGAGTGAAAGAAGCCAGTCACCAAGAAAGACACATACCACCTCACAAATAACACACATATTGATTCTACTTGTAGGGGGCATCTAGAGTAGCGAATTCATAGAGATGGAAAACAGAGTGGTGGCTACTAGGGTCTGCGGAGAGGGAGAAATGGAGAACAGTCATTTAATGAGTATCGGGTTTTAGTTCTGCAAGATGAAAAAGTTCAGGAAACAGCTGCACAACTGTGTAAACATACTTAACACTACTAAATTGAACACTTAGAGATGTCTAGGATGGTACGTTTTACATTATGTATGGTTTACCACTTTTTTTTTTATTAAAAAATAATGATAAAGCACAGGAGACAAATAATTGGGAGTCAGCAAGTGCAGACAATTCTCTCAAGAAATTTTGCTCTCAACTGAAAAGAAATGGCAGTCTGACTGAAGGAAAGAAGTGCGTGGGTTGTTTTCTTTTTTTCTTTAAATTGGAAAAAATAGCATGCATGCTTATGTACTGATGGGACAGACCTCATCATGGGACAGTGTTATTGAATATTTACTTTCAAAATAAATGTACTTTGCGATAAAGAAAATATTCTGGAATCAGACAGTTGTAATGGCTGCACAACCTTATGAATATACTAAAAACTACTACTAAATTGTATATTTTAATGTGATTGATTTTATGTTATGTGACATATCTCAATTGAAAAAAAAAAAGGATACAATTAAAGCTATAATATTGTTGTCTGGGACACCACGTTTACACATGCAGCCTGAGTTCCCCTACAGACAGCCCTGGGCACCAGCAATTCCTGTGGCCAGTGACCCACAGGTCACCACAGCTGTGTGGCAGCTGGTGGCTCAGGAGACAGCAGCAGTCTCCCAAGTTTAGGCTAAAACACAAATGCCGCATTAGCACATAAAGCAACTGAGATAAAACTACTGAACAAGCACCCAGTAGCTGCAGATAAATGGCCCTGCTCAGTTAGGGCCATGAATTTTCAGGCCTCTGATCTAAAAGTGAAATGTAAGAAAAATCCATTCAACTCAAAGGCAGAAAATCCGAGCCACTCCGGCCCCCACCCCATCTGCCAATCCATGCTGTCTGTCGCTCTGTAACTACAGAGGGATGGCCTTATTTTGCAATTAGTCATGGCAGACGGAGTTCTTTCTGAAATGTCCTCCCAGTTGTAACATTACCACCCTTCTGCTTCCCATTGCCTTATTCCTTTCTTCTGAACAACTTCAAACAGTATCTTAACCTCTGTGATACTTCATTTTAAATATCAATTTGGCTAGACCCTAAGGCTCAGATATTTCATCAAACATTATTCAAGATGTTTCTGTGAAGGTACAGGAATTTTTTTTAGACAAAATTAACATTTAAACCAATAGAGTTAAACAAGCTATGTTCATAATATGGGTGGGCCTTATCCAAAGTCAAAGGAATTAACTGAACAAAGGCTGATCTCCACTAGCAGGAAGGCACCGTGCCAGCAGATGGCCCTGGGATTCAAACTGCAACTCTTCCCTGAGTCTCCAGCTTGCTAGCCTACTCTGAACATTTTGAAATTGCCAAGCCTCGACGATCAAAGACAAGAAACACTGATTATTAAAATATATATCTCTCTCTCCCCTTCTCTTGTTCTCTTGCTCACTCTCCCTATGTATCTGGTATGTGTATGTGTGTGTGTATATATAATATGTAAAACATTCTATTATATAATATTGTAACATGTATATTATGCATAACACATCATTATACACAGATACATTATACACTGTTATACAATATTCTTTTTTTCCTTGGATATTGTGCTGATCCCTGTCTCCTGTACAATGTCACGAACCTCTGTCCCTAGTTCATCAGGCACTCTATCAGATCTACTCCCTTAAATCTATTTCTCACTTCCACAGTATAAGCATAAGGGATTTGATTTAGGTCATATCCGCATGGTGTAGTGGTTTTCCCTACTTTCTTCAATTTAAGTCTGAATTTGGCAATAAGGAGTTCATGATCTGAGCCACAGTCCACTCCTGGTCTTATTTTTGCTGACTGTATGGAGCTTCTCCACCTTTGGCTGCAAAGAATATAATCAATCTGATTTCAGTGTTGACCATCTGAGGATGTCCATGTGTAGAGTCTTCTCTTGTGTTGTTGGAAGAGGGTGTTTGCTATGACCAGTGAGTTCTCTTGGCAAAACTCTATTAGCCTTTGCCCTGCTTCATTCTGTACTTTAAGGCCAAATTTGCCTGTTACTCCAGGTGTTTCTTGTCTTCCTACTATTGCATTCCAGTCCCCTATAATGAAAAGGACATCTTTTTTGGGTGTTAGTTCTAGAAGGTCTTGTAGGTCTTCATAGAACCATTCAACTTCAGCTTCTTCAGCATTACAAAAGCAAAATGGCTGTCTGAGGAGGCCTTACAAATAAATAGCTGTGAAAAGAAGAAAAGCAAAAAGCAAAGGAGAAAAGGAAGATATACTCTTTTGAATGCAGAGTTCCAAAGAATAGCAAGGACAGATAAGAAAGCCTTCCTCAGCGAGCAATGCAAAGAAAAAGAGGAAAACAATTGAATGGGAAAGACTAGAGATCTCTTCAAGAAAATTAGAGATACCAAGGGAACATTGTATCTTCCCTGATGGCTCAGAGGTTAAAGTGTCTGCCTCCAATGCAGGAGACCCGGGTTCGATCCCTGGGTCGAGAAGATCCCCTGGAGAAGGAAATGGCAATCCACTCCAGTATTCTTGCCTGGAGAATCCCTTGGACGGAGAAGCCTAGTAGGTTACAGTCCATGGGGTCGCAAAGAGTCGGACACGACTGAGCGACTTCACCTTACCTTAAGGGAACATTTCATGCAAAGATAGGCTCAATAAAGGACAGAAATGATATGGACCTAACAGAAGCAGAAGAGATTAAGAAGAGGTGGCAAGAATACACAAGACTATACAAAAAAGATCTTCACGACCCAGATAATCACAACAGTGTGATCACTCACCTAGAGCCAGACATCCTGGAATGTGAAGTCAAGTGGGCCTTAGGAAGCATCACTACGAACAAACCTAGTGGAGGTGATGCAATTCCAGTTGAGCTATTTCAAATCCTAAGACATGATGCTGTGAAAGTGCTGCACTCAATATGCCAGCAAATTTGGAAAAAGGAGCAGTGGCCACAGGACTGGAAAAGGTCAGTTTTCATTCCAATCCCAAAGAAAGGCAATGCCAAAGAATGCTCAAACTACCGCACAATTTCACTCATCTCACACGCCAGTAATGCTCAAAATTCTCCAAGCCAGGCTTCAACAATACATGAACCGTGAACTTCCAGATGTTCAAGCTGGTTTTAGAAAAGGCAAAGGAACCAGAGATCAAATTGCCAACATTGGCTGGGGCATTGAAAAAGCAAGAGAGTTCCAGGAAAACATTTATTTCTGCTTTATTGACTATGCCAAAGCCTTTGACTGTGTGGATCACAATAAACTGTGGAAAATTCTGAAAGAGATAGGAATACCAGACCACCTGACCTGCCTCTTGAGAAATCTGTATGCAGGTCAGAAAGCAACAATTAGAACTGGACATGGAACAACAGACTGGTTCCAAATAGGAAAAGGAGTACATCAAGGCTATATACTGTCACCCTGCTTATTTAACTTATATGCAGAGTACAACATGAGAAATGCTGGGCTGGGTGAAGCACAAGCTGGAGTCAAGATTACTGGGAATAATATCAATAACCTCAGATATGCAGATGACACCACCCTTATGGCAGAAAGTGAAGAACTAAAGAGCCTCTTGATGAAAGTGAAAGAGGAGAGTGAAAAAGTTGGCTTAAAGCTCAACATTCAGAAGACTAAGATCACGGCATCCAGTCCCATCACTTCATAGCAAATAAATGGGGAAACAGTGGAAACAGTGTCAGACTTTATTTGGGGGGGCTTCAAAATCACTACAGATGGTGACTGCAGCCATGAAATTAACAGACTTACTCCTTGGAAGGAAAGTTATGACCAACCTAGACAGCATATTCAAAAGCAGAGACATTACTCTGCCAACAAACGTCTGTCTAGTCAAGGCTAGTAGTCATGTATGGATGTGAGAGTCGGACTATAAAGAAAGCTGAGCGCTGAAGAACTTATGCTTTTGAACTGTGGTGTTGGAGAAGACTCTTGAGAGTCCCTTGGACTGCAAGGAGATCCAACCAGTCCATCCTAAAGGAAATCAGTCCTAATATTCATTGGAAGGACTGATGCTGAAGCTGAAACACCAATACTTTGGCCACCTGATGTGAATAAGTGACTCATTTGAAAAGACCCCAATGCTGGGAAAGATTGAAGGTGGAAGGAGAATGGGACAGAGGATGAGGTGGTTGGATGGCATCACCGACTCAACGGCAATGTGTCTGAGCAAATTCCAGGAGTTAATGATGGACAGGGAGGCCGGGTGTGTTGCATTCCATGGGGTCGCAAAGAGTCAGACATGACTGAGAGACTGAACTGAACTGATGATAATATTCTACAGCCTTTTGTATACTATGGATTTTGTTTCTCTGGAGAACCCTGATACACTCCTAGAATAACTGAATTTCTATCAAAAATCATCTCTTACAATCAATACTTTCCTAAAATGTCAAGTCATTATATGATTTAAAAGGTAAACAAAAACCCCCCACAAAATACAGCAAATCTAGGAAGAATAACATCTGTCTATATATTGATCAAACCCATCAAAGTATTTACATTAATTTTAAATGTAACTATACATCATACTAGTGGTAATAATTTTGTATCCTTTCTATGGCTAATTTTTTTTTAGAGTATAACAACTCATTAGGATACTAAGGTACACCATATTCCTTTGAACTGATAACAGTACCAGATCTTTCTGGGTTCAAGTCCAGCTCCACAATCATTCACAGAGTGGCCCTGGGCAAGTTACCTCTGTGTGCCTCAATTTTTTTTTAATATAAAATGGGGGTAAATAATATCCCCTCCATAAGAGAATTAAATGTGATAGTACGTATAAAACACAAAGTAAATTGTGTAGCAGTGTTTTTCAAATAGTAAGTTTCTGGCCTATTAGTGAAATAAATTTACCGGGTCTCACAACCATCATTTGTTAAAAATAGCATAAATTCATTAATGTAGGAAAGAATTATCAGAGGACACTAGACTACAGAGGGTGAGCATTGTGTTACCAAATCTGCTTTAGAGACGTGTGCACACACACACAGAGACCAGGTTGCACAGACAGACTGTTTAGATTTTTGTCTTAAAATGGGTCACAGTGAAAAACAAGTATGAAAAGCCAGATTCCACCATATAGTAAGTGCTCAATAAAATTTGGTAGCACTGTCATTATTATCCCTCTATCACTGGTGTCAATTTTATGCCTGTTTCCTGCAGGGCTGCCTAAGAGTCACTCCAGCTTCCTAAGGTAACTTGCCAACTCTCTCTTCTCAAAGGACTCAGGCGGTCATTTAAATATTTTCTGACTCACAATACTGGCCAAGGATTACTGAGGCCCTGCCCAGCCCAGAACACATGAAATGTGATTTGCTAAGAAAACCACTTGAGTCTGCAAGGCTGCACAGGGCTTTTGTAAAATTAAAGCCATGCTGGAGAGGCACAGTTCTCTCCCCCACCCCCACCCCCCGGGGAGATGTGTCATAAAAAGAGGTTACTTAAGGTCAGTTAAGCTGCACCTTCAGAGGCTGGAACCTCAGCTCTGTCATGCGCTTCCTTGTTTGGGGGCTGGGTTATGTCACTGTTTTTCCCCTAACTTTCCAGCCGTACATGCAGGCACACTCACTTAAGAATGGAAATGAAATCCCTATGAACTGTTCTTACAGTTTAGATAAAGGGAATCTGCTAAACCAAAGGAGCTTAGATTTTGAAGATCTCAAAATAATTTCTATTGCATCTAAGTTTTTCCCCTCCAAAAATGAAAAACTCAACCCCAACTTTTTGGTAACAACAGCGATAAACAACTCCAATCCCCCACCACAGACAAACACAAATACACACACACATGCATTAGCACTGTTTTGTTTAAAATGGAGCTCCTTGTCCCAGCTGAGAGTAAGCTGAGGTGTGAGTGGATTTGCAGTTTCCAGTGGAGTCCCCACATTGTTCCTTAAATTCAGAGAACCAGGTTCCTACAGAGGCACACGTAGGTGCTGTGCTCATTTCTTCTGTGAGAATACAACCTTGGACTTGTGCCAAGGCATTACATCTGGAACACATAAGTGCGTGTAGGGGTGTAAACTAATCTTTTAATATGTGATAGTATTCCGTTCTTATTTTTATTCCATTCTTCAAACTATGATGGGGGGGGGGTTGCTTTAGCAGCAAAAACTCTCACAATAAATGCAATCTATTTGCCTAGTAGATAAAACAAGTTAAAATGCAGCCTTACTCCAATGCCTTCCACCATTCCCTGGTACCTCCAGGGTGTGGGGTCCTTCGTTCTCACCACACTTCTCAAGGCATGGAGGCGGGGGAACTGGGGAGGATCGTTAGGGATCTTCATCACACCCTCAGAGTAAAGGGAGCAGGTCGGTCGTATGCTTGGTCACTGCCAGATGCACTCCCATTCCACAAAATCGAGTGTTAAATGTTTTATCCAAGGTCTTCAGCCTTAAACACCACACTATATGGTGTCACTTTCTTCCACAATGAAAAAAGATGCTGATGTTCCTGGACTTTTGTCTGTGCAGCCTGAAGGGTGGGCCTCTGAGTGTGTCCCCATAAGACAACGACTGGCGGAGGTGAGTGATGTACCCAGGAAAAGTATTTCCAGACTGGACTTAGTATTGATGAGATTGTCACACTTCCCACTGACTACAGACTCAGTACAACCCTTGTCAAATATTTAGCTGTCTTTTCTGCAGAAATTGACAAGCTGATCTTAAAATTCATATGGGGACACAAAAGAGCCAAAACAATCACAGAAAAGAACAAAGTTGAAAGAATTCATAATTGTTAATTTCAAAACTTACTACAAGGGTATAATCATCAAGACAGTACTGACAATGGTAGTATCGTAAGGACAGACATATAGATCAATAGAATAGAACTGAAATGCAAAAATAAACACATTTGTGACTGATTTCTGACAAGGATGTCAAAACAATTCAATAGAAGAACAGTCTTCTCAACAGACTGTGCAGGGTCAACAGGGTATCCACACGCAAAAGGATGAAGCTGTACTGGTCCACCTCACACCGCACACAAAAATTAACCCAAAATGGATCAAGGACCTAAATATAAGAGCTGCTGCTGCTGCTAAGTCGCTTCAGCCGTGTCCAACTCCATGCGACCCCATAGACAGCAGCCCACCAGGCTCCCCCATCCCTGGGATTCTCCAGGCAAGAACACTGGAGTGGGTTGCCATTTCCTTCTCCAGTGCATGAAAGCGAAAAGTGAAAGTGAAGTCGCTCAGTTGTGTCCGACCCTCAGCAACTCCATGGACTGCACCCTTCCAGGCTGCTCCGTCCATGGGATTTTCCAGGCAAGAGTAGTGGAGTGGGGTGCCATTGTCTTCTCCAAATATAAGAGCTACAACTGTTAAATCCTTAGAAGAAAATCTAGCCATAAGTCTCTATGATCTTAGATTAGGTAAAGGTTTCTTAGTTAAGACACCAGAAGCAGAAGCAACACAAGGAAAATAGGTAAGTTGGCTTCACCTAAATTAGAACCTTGGACTTCAAATGACACCATCAAAAAAGTGAAAAGACCAACCTAAAGAATGGCAGGAAATACTGAAAAATTATGTATCTATCTGATAAGCGACTGAATCTAAAATATATAAAGAACTTAATAACTCAATAGTGAAAACACAACCCAGTTTTTCAAATAAGCAAAACATCTGAACAGACATTTCTCCAAAGACGATATGCAAATGGCTGATGAACAGATTAAAAGATAGTCAATCAACACAATACTGAAGGAGAACAAAGTTGGAGGGCTGACACTACAAGACATCGGGATTTACTATAAAGCTCCAGTAATCAAAACAGCACAGTACTGGCAAAAGATGAGACAAAAAAAAAAAAAAATCAATGGAACAGAACAGAGAGCCAAGAAATAGACCCCATATATACAGACAACTGATCTTTGACAAAGGACAAAGGCAATACAATGGGGCAAAGACCACCTTTTGAACAAATGGTGCTGAGAACAACTGAACATCCACACACAAAAAGAAAAAGAAAATCTAGACATAGACATCACATCCTTCACAAAAATTAACTCAAGATATATCACAGAGATTGTAAAATGCAAATGTCTGAAACTCCCAAAAAATAAAACAGCAGAAAGCCTAGAATACCTTGTAATGGTGATGACTTTTTGGATCCAATGCCAAAAACACCATCCATGAAAGAAAGAATAAACTGGACTTCATAAAATTAGAAAAATTTCTGCTCTGCAATAGATAATACCAAGAATAAAAGAAGATAAGCCATAGAGTGGAAGACAAGTGATAAAGGACTGTTACACAAAATATACCAAGAACTCTTAACACTGAATAAGAAGAAACAATCTGAATGAACAATGGCCAAAAGACCTTGAAAGACACCTCGACAAAGAAGATACACACATGGCAAGTAAGCACAGGAAAAGATGCTACATATCATCACGTGACAACAGGGAACCATAAAGTAAAACAGCGAGGAGGATACCATTGCGCACTATGACAGAGGCTAAAATCCAGAATACCAGGAACACTGAATGCTGACTAGCAGGGGGAGCATCAGGCACTCTCTCATGTACTGTTGCTGGGAACGCAAAACGGTACAGTCACTCTGAAAGACAGTGTGAGGGTATCTTAAACAACTAAACACACTGGGGCTTCCCTGCTGATCTGGGGGTTACGAATCTACCTGCCGGTGCAGGGGACCTGGGATCGATCCCTGGTCTGGGAAGATCCCACATGCCACAGAACTAAGCCGTGCACCACAACTTCCGAGCCCTTGCTCTCATGCACACCAGCCACACCTACTGAAGCCACACAACTGAAGGCCACATGCCTAGAGCCCATGCTCACAACAAGAGAAACCAGCGCAATGAGAAGCCCGTGCACCGCGGCGAGGAGCAGCCCCTGCTCACGGCAAATACAGAAAGACCACACACAGCAATAAAGACCCAGCACAGCCGGAAAAAACCACAGAAACCAGGGCACCCTCATCATATGATCCACTCCCCGGTGTTTACCCAAAAGAGCTGAAAGCTTATGTCCACACACAAACCTGCACCTAGATGTTTATAGAGGCTTTATTCATAATTTTCAGTACTTGGAAGCAACCAACATGGCCTTCAGTAGGTAAAGGGAAAAATAAACTGGGATACACCCAGACAATGGAATGTCATTCAGTGCTAAACATGTGCTATCAATTCATGAAAAGACATGGGAAATCTTAAATTCATATTACTAAGTAAAAGAAGCCAAAATGAGAAGGATACACTGTGTATGATTCCAACAGTATGAAATTCGAGAAAAGGCAAAATCGTGGAGACAACAAAAAGACCAGTGAATACGGCAGGGGTGGAGGAACGTACGAACAGGTAGAGCACAGAGGGTTTTTACAGTAGTGAAATATTCTGTATGATACTGTTAAGATGGAAGTATGTCATTGTACACTTACCCAAATCCACTGAAAGTAGAATACCAAAAGCGAGGAGCCCTTAGAGAAACCACAGAATTTAGACGTTCACAATGGGCCACTGCAAGTTCATCCTTGGTGATGAATGTAGCATGCCAGTGAGCGAGGCATGTGTGGGAGCAAGAAGCAAGCGGGAAATCTCTGTACCCTCCTCTCAATTTTATTATAAACCCAACAGTGCTTTAAAAAATAAAGTTAAAAAACATATTTAACACCCCTAACCATTAGGAAAATGAAAATCAAAACCACAATGAGATCACTTCACCTGGGCTAGAATGGCAGTAATCAGGAAGATGGCCAGTGGCAGGCATCAGTGAGGATGTGGAGTAATTGGAGCCTTCACACACCGCTGGTGGGACTGCAGGATGGAACAGCCACAAGGCAAACATTTGGCAGTTCCTCAAAACGTTAATCATTGAGTCACCATACGACCTGCAATTCCACTGCTCAGTATGTACCTAAGAGAAGTGAAAATACATTTCCACATAAATTTGTATACTCTTCCAGGGGAAGGTGAGAGCCAGGGCAGGTAAAAACAAGACAGCATGTGGACAGAGAAGGTGCTCTTGGACCTATGGTTAAATGGAAAAAAAAGAACAAGGCTAGAGAAGAATACATGCAAAATAAGTGATTGTGTTAGCCTTAAAAATATATATATATACACAGGTACACAAACTTGTTATGTAAGATTGTAAGAGAAATACACAGCCAGCTGATCATAAATGTTCTTTCTGGATGTAAGCCTGGGATGAAGGAGGTGGAACTTCATTATTTACTCTACAATTTCTGATTTGCTTGCTTTTCTATTTATTAAGAAACAATCAAGGCATGCCATGCAAAAGATAATTTCTTTCTCTAGCCAAAACAGAAGAAAAAGGAAGAAGCCACTAGAGTTGGGTAGTGAGGGAAGCTGTGAAAGTGAAGAACAAAAGAGCATCCCAGGTAGTGGGAATAGCAGGAGCAAAGATTTGAAAGTGGATGCCAGGTTAACTGGGCTGTGAGGTTCATTCTGTTACAGGAACCAGTGGGGACCGGGGGTGAAGGTGAATTCGAATAATGAGCTGAAGCAGCTGAGTTCCAAAGGCGTCATGTGCCCCTCGGGGAGTGGCGGCCGTGAGCACGGGGGCTGCTGCTGGGAGAGAACGGGAGCTACAATTGGGCAAGCGGTCTCGGCAGCAGTTCAACTTGGCCTCTGTCTCACCATAAATTGATCGCCAACTCCATTATCCAGATTTGTCTAATAAGATGGTCTCCAAAAAGAATAACATCCACACCACTAACGTCCCCAAATCTGAATGAAGAACTTCCAGCATGTCTGAGCACACCTTTTTGATAGGAGAACAAAGAAGTGGAGTGACCTGAGTCAATCCTAAGTACCGGATGGTGACCCCAGCAAGCCCCCAGCATGCAGGCTGTGATGGGGGTAAGTACTTTGCAACTTTTCAATTAATCCTCAGAGCAAAACCCCGAGGTACAGGCAAGCACTACCTCCCTTTACAGATGGACAAACAGGCTTAGGGGCTTCCCTGGTGGCTCAGACGGTAAAGTGTCTGCCTGCAATGTGAGAGACCTGGCTTCAATCCCTGGGTTGGGAAGATCCCCTGGAGAAGGAAATGGCAACCCACTCCAGGACTCTTGCCTGGAATATTCCATGGATAGAGGAGCCTGGTAGGCTACAGTCCATGAGATCGCAAAGAGTCGGACATGACTGAGCAACTTCACTGGTTCACTGAAACAGGCTCGGAGAGGTTAAGCTCCTTGTCCAAGGTCACTCCCTTGGTTAACACTGCAGCACAGACCGGAACACAAGACCCCAACTGCCATCTCTACAACCTCTAGACATTTCAATCTGCTTCAAAGCCAGGTCAGTACTCTGCTCCAGTTTCCAGGAAAATATTATGGAGCTCAGAACTGGAGCTGAATTCAGAGCTTGGGGTTCTACCAGCAAATTCAGACCCATAAAGTTACCATATGCTGGCTGGAAGTGGAGGTGGGGTGTTGGGATAAGGAGCCAAGTTGGACCGGTAACTAATTAGCTTGTTCTTTAGCTGGCTGAGCCAGGCAAGACACCAAGCTGCCTCCTCTGTCCTCCAACTCTGGCTGCGGGCCCCAGCCTCTCTTTCTGAGCATTCCTGTTTTGACTTGGGCCCCATGTCCAGTTCTGCCCTGAAAACTTGTGCTTTACCTTAGAAAAGTCAGGAGACACCTAGGAAATGAAAGTGATCACCTCCTCTAGCCCTCTTACTCCATAGCCACCAGAGACCCTGGGGCACCCGCCAAATGTCCCAACAAGCCCTCACTGAGCCAGGGGCTGAGCATTCGCTCTGCCTCCCAGAGCTGACATTCCACAGGGATGTGCACCCAAGAGAGGCTTAAGATACTTAAAACATCCATCTCTCTTCATGTCACTGAACAGATATCCAGGGAAGATTCTCTTCATCTCCATCTCTCTCAGCACAACGGACGAGAGGCCCAAGAAGACACACAGTTGGCAAGTTATTCATCACTCCAACCTCAGCTTTCTGGTCTGGAAAATGAGGGTATGTGACACACAGAGACATGTTAAGATGTTGGTGCAGGGCTCAGCTGCACAAGGCACAGCCATTCAGATTAACTGGCATCTACTGAAGGCTGCTACGTTCGTTCCTTTTCCACGGTATATTCCAACACACACACCCCCTATAACCAATGAGAATCCTGCATCAAGCCCCCAAGGTTCATGCTCACTGACCAGGCAGCAGTTTCAGGAACATCATTGCCCCAAGTCCCACCCTCTGGAAAGGAAAGACACCAGCCTTCTGGTCAACCAGCAGTGCACACACTGCTGAGATCTCTCTCCAGCCACCTGCTAAGATCTGGAGAGAGGGTGGGGGAGGTTCTGCCTATATTGCCTCATTTCCTCTCTCCCTTCCCCAGGGAGACAGACCATATCCACATGTAAAGAGTGGTCTTCCCCAAGCCACCCATAAGGCTGCTCCCTCTTTCAAATGAGTTTCCGCTCAAATGCTGCTTCCTCAGAGCCAGTGTTCTTGCCTGGAGAATCCCAGGGANGATAGATGTCAGCCTGTCAGGGGGACCAAGGCCTGAAGGGGTTCTAATGAAACCTTATCCACTACACTCCAGTGAGGGAAACATCCCACAACACCCCAGAGCCTCCAGAGAAGGTCCAAGACCACATTTTCCAGGATTGTCCTTGACAAAGGTCATCTCTAATTTCACATTCTGAGATAACATTTCGCACAAGGCTGGTTAAGCATAGGAAGTGTTAATGCAAAGCCCAAGTGTTTCAAGGTGGAAGGGGACACCACGGCTACTGTGTAAATAATTCAGGTCTTTATCAGGAAACAGGGAAGTGCGGAGAGCTTACTCACCTAGCTCACAGTGAAGTTAGTTAGGGATGGGGGTGCTCTGTTGATATCAGTCAAAATAGTAACAAGAAGGACAGTTAACCAAGGGAGAACTTAGCCTGTACCAGGCACTACAATAAAAACTTTAATCTCACACAACCTTTTAGGGTTTGTACTGTTATCATCTCCACTCTACAGATGAGGAAACTGAAGCATAAGCAGGTGAAGTAACTTGCAGCTGACACCCAGAACTAGCAAAACTCTTCCGCACCCAGGGTAGAAGGTGGTAACACCTGGGCAGTGCATGAACTGCTTAAAAATAATTTTCTGCTACTTCACCCATGACAACCACCATTTGGCAGTTCTCGCATCCTTGCCCAGTGCTGGAGGCAAGCCTGGTTTAGGCATTAAACGGAGTGAGAGCCCTCGAGGAACAAGCCACTCAGTTTCATCAACGTATAAACCCTTGATGAGGCCGCTGATACTGCAAGCGCGTTTCTTCCTCGTGGCAAAGCCCACGGGAACTCGACTCAGTAGAAACTTCCATACTCGGAAGACGCTTGCCCCTCTCTGGCTAGGAGAGACCGAAGTTCGCCTTAACCCCATGGTGTCCGCCTCCCCCCGCTCCTCCCTGGATCCTCGAGCCGCTTAGTTTAAGCAGCAACGAGCACGCGGGCCCGAGTGGGCCCGAAATCGCAGCCACCGCCCCGCGCGCCCAAAGCCGGGTTCCCCGCCACGAAGTGACTGGTGGTCCTGCGAGCCCCGACAAACAGCGCCCGACGGGAAGACACGCGGAGGGAAAGCGGCTGCGCCCCAAGACAGGTGAATCTCCCTCCCCGGAAGTGGGTCCGGGAACTTTTAGCCCAATAACTACCGGAGGGTCGGAGTCAGGGTCTCCCGCGGAGCGGTGGCCGGTCGGGGCTGGTGGTGGCACTGCCCACCTGTGCCGTCCAGGGTTCCCCTGAGCGCTCAGGGAGCCCGGAGCCAGGAGCGCACACTCTGCCGCGGGCACCGGGATGGAACGAGGGCGGCTTGGAGGTTGAAGGTGGAGAGGAACCAGCCCGGGAAAGCCTCCCGCCCCAGGGTGTCTAGCAGGGTCTCCAGCCGGGGAAGGTCTCGCGGAGTAGCGGGGCTCCAGGCCAGCCGCCCACACTTACCTCGGCTCCCAGCACGGGCTCGACCCGCGGGGCTGCGGCGCGAACCGCCGCTACGACTCTGGCAGCGGCGGCTGCGGGGGCGGCTCCCCGGGGCGGGGCGGGGCCGGGGGCGGAGAGGCCGGGCCGGCCACGTGGGCGGGAGGCGGGCCGGGGACCCCAGCGGCGCCAGGCCGGGTGGCGGGGAGCTCGGACTCAGTCACGCTTGGCCGCTGCTCAGTACGTCCCACGCCGCACCCTGTTGGGGTCCCAGGGAAGGCTGGGGAAGGAGAAGGGGAGACCTGGCCCCCGGGGCATGCCCAGCACCTATTTGGGAGATAATTTACTGGGTCCGGGAAAGGGTGCGCAGCCTGCCGAATCCCGTCCCCCGAGGATAGCTCCGGGGATCTGTATCCCAACCGGAGGGGGCTGTGGCGACTCCCGAGCCATGGGCAGCAGGAGCTGCCCGGGCGGGCGGGGCCCCGGGTCAGGCGCTTGGAGCCGCAGCCTCGCCTACCAGGCTGACCTTGGGCGTGTCGGGTCCTGCCCAAGCCTCACTTTCCCCGACTGTGGGAGTGATAATAAGGACGAATCCCCGCGCGCCCAGCAGGTTCTCAGGAAATACGTTTGTGGGCGATGCTGAACTTGAAAGGGCAGCAGCTAGCAGTGTGGCCTGAGTCTTTCGTGCGAAATAGACATGAGAATCTAAATACTAAAAGCATTTTCTGTACTCATTCATCCATTCAACAGATTAAATTCTTCCAGTCCTCAGGACCCCATAAAGTCAGGAATAAAAACGTCCCTACACACTAGTTATGAGCTCTTATGAAAGTACAAACCATAATAAAAAAAAGTTCATCAGCTGCTTTCATGTGCCTGGCGAGGACTTCATTCAGGTGCTTGATCTGCTTGCCTTGTGAGGTGCAGGGCTTGAATGGGCCGTCTCAGGAACTGAAGCTTAGGAAGGTGAAGCCAGCCCCCAGGTCAGAGAAGAAAGCACCAGTTCCAGGGCTAAGTTTCTCCGCAGCCATACCTCCAGTAAACGGAGGATCAGGCTCTGAGTGGACCTCCTCACTCTCTCCATGGGGCAAGCTCTAACCCCCACCCCCTCATCCCACCTCACAAGGGGGAGGGGGATGTTGAGGGCTTCCCAGGAGGGACCTGCCCTGGCAGCAGCCGCTGGGGTGTAGATCTCCCAGCCCAGGCACCAACCCCCCACACACCTGTCACCAGCATTCAGACCTTCATCTGGCACAGCTGAGACTTCCTTTATTGCAAACTCCTGTCTCTCCTTTGCAGGCAATCAGCCTCCTAGGGCTGTGTGACCTCTTCCTAGCCCGCAGCCCACCTTCTGGGCCAGAAACTGACCAATGTTGAGCAAAGGAACTTTCATTCCAACTACAATTCCACTTCATTCCACCACACCTTGACCCCAAACCCAGTGCCTCACGACCCATCCCTTTCCTGTGTAAGGATCACACACCCTGTCCAGGACTCCATTTCCAAGGCCAAAACCTATATCCAGATCCCTAGTCCTCAAGCTTTTCTTCCAAGCCTCTTTTCTTACTCTCCCTCCTCCACAGGGTGGAAGATCACTTACTACAGCCAGCCATGTTTTTTAGGTAATAATAAAGGAGTTCCACTCCCTCAGCAACCCAGAGCTCGGCAGGCACTTCCGCCCCACAAGTCGACACCTGGTGCTCTACTCAGGCGGCATTGTCCAAGATAAAATTTCTATTTCCGCTAGATTCCATTTAATGATTGGAGCATCTGCCTCATGCCACAGACCATGCCAGACTCTGAACCTCAGCAGTGACTCCGTCACAAGACAGAAGGACATAGTCCCTGACCCCAAGGAGCTCACGGCTGATGTGGGAACAGTCAGAGCCATCACTGGGCAGGTTAGGGAGCAGGCTGTGGTGAGAGACACACAGGGGAAGTGCTGGCACAGACTCAAGCATGGGAAGGCTTCCCGGGCGATGTGGGGCGACAGGGCTGGAGAGGACAGACGTGGAAGCCCAGAGGTGGGAGAACACAGGGCACACTTCTGGAAGCCCATGGAAAGGGGCCTTGGTGGCCAAGGTGACATACTAGACCTCGACCATGGAAAGGTCCAGGCAGAGGTGATGGGACTCCACGGCTGCTGAGTGAGGGGTGGATGCAGTGGGTGAAAGTCTCGCGGACACAGCAAAGGCGATGTGCATTGTGGACTATTACTGGGGATGCACTCCTCAATTTCCTTTTTCAATTCCGGGTGTCCAGAGATCAGAACAGATCTGCAGGAATATGTAGACCAGAAACAAATCTATGTAAACCCACAAGGGTTTATATGCAGTGCCCCATCACCTCCCACCTACTCATGCTTTGGCCCTGCTAGGGGGAGGGTAAGGAGGACCTGGCTCCTGGACTCAGATTAGGAAACTGTTGGGGAAGAGTCCTGTCATGGGGAATGTGGAGAGAAGGAGCAGGAAATGTGGGTCACTATCCATGGAGTTTGAAAACTGGTGGAGAAGCCAGAACACACTGATGATCAACCACCTTTTCTCTTTGAAACAGTCAGTTCATGAGGGCTTATTCTTGAATTCAGTTCCATCTCCCCTAACTTTGCAAGACAAGGTAGAATAGGACCAAGGCTGTCACCTAAGTCATAGTTGGGAAAGCTAGGGTGTCTACTGCAGGTCTCCACACGAAAGAGTGAGTGAAGAGCTATAATTGGGGCCAGGTAGGGAAGCAGGGGTGAGGGGCTGGGATGAGGCACCAGAGAGCACAGTTGGAGAAAGCCATCTCTTGAGAAGGCACAAGGGCAAGGGAGAGATGGAGACTACCAACCCGGCCATCGAGTGCCCCCCAGGTACCTTTAGCACTCGTCCTGTGAGATCACACATTTAAAACCCACTGATAATACCACTCATATGACCAATGCTGAGAGAAATATTAAAAATAAGATAAAACCCACCCACGATCACCACCCCCCCTACCCCCAGTAATCAGTTCAGTTGCTCAGTCGTGTCCAACTCTTTACGATCTCATGGACTGCAGCACACCAGGGTTCCCTGTCCATTGCCAACTCCCAGAGCTTGCTCAAACTCACGTCCATCAAGTCGACGATGCCATCCAACCATCTCATCCTCTGTCGTCCCTTTCTCCTCCCGCCTTCAATCCTTCCCAGCATCAGGGTTTCTACAATGAGTCAGTTCTTCACATCGGGTGGCCAAAGTACTGGAGCTTCAGCTTCAGCATCAGTCCTTCCAATGAATATTCAGGACTGATTTCCTTGAGGATTGACTGGTTGGATCCCCTTGCAGTCCAAGGGACTCTCAAGAGTCTTCTCCATACCACAGTTCAAAAGCATCAATTCTTCCGTGCTCAGCTTTCTTTATAGTCCAACTCTCACATCCATACCTGACTACTGGAAAAACCATAGCCTTGACTAGACAGAACTTTGGTGGCAAACTAATGTCTTTGCTTTTTAATGTGCTGTCTAGGTTGGTCATAGCTTTTCTTCCAAGGAGCAAGAATCTCTTAATTTCATGGCTGCAGTCACCATCTGCAGTGATTTCAGAGCCAAAAATATAAAGTTTGTCACTGTTTCCATTGTTTCCCCATCTATTTGCCATGAAGTGATGGGACCAGATGCCATGATCTTAGTTTCTGAATGTTGTTTTAAGCCAACTTTTTCACTCTCCTCTTTCACTTTCATCAAGAGGCTCTCTAGTTTCTCTTCACTTTCTGCCATAAGGGTGCTGTCATCTGCGTATCTGAGGTTACTGATACCCAGCAACATCTACTGTTATTTTGTGTGCTTTTTTGTTTTCCATTTAACATATTGTGAGCCTTTTCCTTGTGATAAAATATTCTACAGCATGACTGTTAAGAGCCGTCTATTGATCTATGGTATGAATGTGCCTCTTCTTATCAGCAGTCCTGACTGGTACCTGGTTTGATCCTCACTTCTCAGCATCAGGGATAATGTTTAGTGACAAAAATCTTTGCATGACTAACTTTGATACACAGTTCTGGTTATTTCCTACAGAGAAAATGCTAGAAGCAGATCACTGAAAGGAATATTCAAGTCTTCTGCCTTTAGCAATGTTCAGATGCCCCCCCACACACACACACACTTTCTTTTGAAAAGTGTGGAGCATCCGGTTGATGAAGCAACACTAACCTTCTGCCCAGGAGATGGTGACACCTGTGAAGGAATAAGGTGTTCATCTCAGTGTTCATACCTAAGCAATGTTCTGCAAGCAGCCAATACAGTAAAAGACTTCTTTCTCTAAAACCAAGTCCCATCTGCTCTCATAATCTAGGCTTGAGGAAGACCTGAGAAGCAAGGCCGGGAGGTGGGGTGGAAAGATAGGTGCTTCAGGGCAGGAAGTGCCTGGGTTCAAACCCAACGCCACCCTGCCCTGAAGGTGGGACGTTACCTAAGCCATAAACCCTGCTGGGAGTATGGGACGCGCCCAGGTGGGAGCAGGTGTCCAACTCACAGGGGTGACTCAAGACACAGCAGGTCATCACCAGCCCTAAGTCTACAGTCTGGAGACAGGACCCACATGGAGTGCAAACACTCATCAGTGGTAGGGCTGGGGTCTCAAGCTGGTTAAAGAAGCAGAGTCCCAGTCCAGCCCAGGTAGAAGGCATAAGCAAGGGGCTCAGCCTGCCCTCAAGGAGCAGCTGGACTAGGGAGTAAGAGGGTCTGGCACACAGACACGGGAGCAGGACTGAATGAGGGTGGACAGTTGTCAAGGAAGGCCTGACTACAAAGGGTGGTTGGAGACTTCGAAGAGGGAGAAGGAAAAATCTGGCACAGAGGGTCCGGGACAGGACCACACCAGGGAGGACTCTCAAATTCTGCTGTGGTGGCAGAGAAGAAAGAAACACAGAGAAAAAGATGTTGGCTAGGAGCCAGGTAATCTTTGGGGTTCACTTCTAGGCTATCAGCAATTTACAAGTAGCCATTTCCTGTAGTTGGTCCCAGCCAACTGCCTGCAGAACTGAGTCCTCCAGCAGACAGGGACTCCACTGTGGTCACTGAGGCCCTCTGCTACCCAGACCAGGGCTAGCGGAGATAGCCAGTGGATCACCCTTTATCACTGTACATCCCTTAACCTGCCCCAGGTGACCACATCCCCAAAGGCAAGGCGTCTGTGTACTGGCTTCTGTGACCAAAACTCTGCTTGGGCTCACAGTCAAGCCTCACCTCAGCCCATTTGGTACTGAGCTATTACTTATTTCCCAGATGTAGAAATAGTCGTGATTAGCTCAAGTGGCCTGCTTAAGAGTCCCCCCAAAAGTGGCAGACTGAGATCTAAGTTCTGGGGACCTAAAACCAAAGCCCCACTTTAATCACAATGATTAAAAAATCTTATCAAGAATGCACAATTATATAACTGTGTGCAGGATTTTCAAGTACCTCAAACTTCAGGTACATAAACCAAAGGCAGGTCCTGCTTATTTTTGCCTTCTGTCACCAGTCAAGCTTCGGCCTTTCTCTGCTCTGAGTTCTGCCTGGCCTGGCCTTGCCCAGCCTGGTGGGAAACATCCACGCTTTGTCTGGGAGCTGCAACCTGTCCCACTCCCTGGAATGTTTTGACCAGCAAGATCAGGAAGAGCAGTCTTCAACCTGAGGACCATTACTCGATCTCTGCGTCCCCTCCAGCTTCTAAAAGTTGGGAAATTCCCCCGACCATGAATTGGTCGTCAGTTAGAGAAACAAACACTGCTTTCGTTCACAGCCAGAGCAGAGTGTGGTAATCCAGCACAGGGACCTTAAAGCAACAAATTCAGAAAAATGTCTGTATCTCTATCAGAGCTGAAAGATGATCAGGGGAAAATGAGCCTGGTAAATGGGACGTAGGCAGATCTGAGAACCCAGTCAACTGTTATATGTACAGTCAACTTTTAAGAATCCTGCCTTAGTTTGATTTTGTGAGGAGCACCACCCCCTCCACAAGCCCCGTGCCTTCCCTCCACAACAGTCACATGTAAACCCACCCTCTTCTCTTAGGGAAAGAGATGATTTAACACAGCACCTAACAAAGGTGCTACGCTTGACCTCCTGGGCTGAAGCTCCTATCAGCAGGGAACTATCTTCTACCCATGTCCATAGGGCCCACAAGTAGTCCAAAACCTGCTCTTCCACAGAATAAAAGCCACTATTTACCACACCGCTACTGATGCTGCTAAGTCACTTCAGTCGTGTCCAACTTTGCAACCCCATAGATGGCAGCCCACCAGGCTCCCCCATCCCTGGGATTTGCCAGGCAAGAGTACTGGAGTGGGGTGCATGGCCTTCTCCACCACACGGCTAGCACTTGCCAAGTGTGGCTGTGGGTGCTTTATAAACCCCAGCTCATTTAAGTCTCACAACAACCCAATGTGGCTGGTATCAGTCCCATCTTGCAGATGAAACAACTGAGGCTCAGAACAATTAGGTGGTTTGCCCATAGTCCCATACTGAGAATGAGGTGGAAGTGAGATGGCAGGGATCATGTATATCTTATTCATTACTGCATCTCCAATACATATTTTAGGCTCTCAAATAAAAATTGTAAAAAGATTTTACTACCTATAAATGTGAAAGATGGTGCAAAAACCCTCTAGAAACAGGCCAGGGAGCCAAGCCTAGTGATCTTGCATTATCTTTCCTTAATCTCAAAGACCCCATTTGAATTTTATCTCCTTGCAAAAGGCCTTACCCCTTGTTTCTGTCTGTCCTGCCCTTCGTTCTATCTCCACTATTCTTGACCCACTTCTGATTTTGTTCCTCTCAACTGAGAAGACAGGGTAGCAGGTAGGGGAGGAAAACATCTTTATTGAGTCCTTTATTAAAGACTCACTATGCCCAAGACGTGCAGGCTTGCTCAGTCGTGTCTGACTCTTTGCGACCCCATGGACTGTAGCCTGCCAGGCTCCTCTGTTCCTGGGATTCTCCAGGCAAGAATACTGCAGTGGGTTGCCATTTCCTGCTCTAGGAGATCTTCCCAACCCAGGGATCAAACCCATCTCCTGCACTGGCAGGTGGATTTTTTACCACTGTGCCACCAGGGACACCCAGGCCCAAGACAGTGAAGATATAATTTACATCTCCTTCCTCATCCACCTGCTTATTGCCTGTAGCCTCTTATTCAACTAAACCTAAATTAAGTGTTTCCTAATTAAAGCCTGCAAGGGGAAGCTGGTCTTGGCTACCTAAAGCTTGCATTTCTAAAACAAAGTAAATAAAACCAGTGGTGAGGTCCCACAGATGTTGGCAACTGTATGACCCCAAAGCAGATATAAAAATGGACTCTTGCTTTCTAATACCATGGTAAAAATTAGGGCTTCTCATGCTGTCCAAAGAGGATTTTCTCACCACTAACAGGAAAGAGGTATTCACTTACTGCAGCATCCGCCTAATGAAATCCTTCCAATGGAGTCCTTTTAGATCCGTCTGCTTAACCTCTGAACCAGCTGTACTCTCAATATGTGGACTGAGGAGGGAACCAACTCGCCATAACTTGCTACTCAAGGTTTTTCCTTCTTAGAAATTACATTGAGAGACAGTACAGCCCATTGGTTAGGAATGAGGATGATTCAATCAGATGTACGAATCCCAGTGTTGCTGACTTCTTGTTTGTGCCCTCAGCAAAGCTACCCCGTTTCTGGGTGTCAGAATCTCAAAAATGAGACCCCAAAGTTGACATAAACCAGGGATGTAACTCAGAGCACATGGCACACAGAAGATGAGACACCTCATGTCAGAAGAATAAACAGGCACCTTTTTCTTTCTGAATGACAGGAAATTTGTGGCTCCCAAACTTCAGCATCCATCAACTTCTTTTCCAATTTCTTCAAAGAAAGTCCATTGTTCTGAGAGTCAAATTTCTCCTTGAGGTAAGTGTCCCTGCCCTTGTTCCAGACATTGAGGAGACAACAGGCATCTGACCGATGGAGGGTGGAGTAAACAATCAAGGGCAGCAGGTTCCTTTTCCTGCAAGTATAAGACAGACCCGCCACCCTGGCCTCCTCACCGTGGGTAATCTCTCTCCCTCTCAGAATGAGGGCCCACAGAAAATTGTGCCAGGAACCCCAGCTATTCAGGAAACAGAAAACATGACCTAGAATAACGAGCCACCACAATCTTAAAACAAAACATTTTATTTGATGCAGAGATTCTAGGGCACAAAAACAACATTTTGCAAATGTCACCTGTGGACTACTATCACCTATGTACAGTTATATATACAAATCAAATAAGACAGTAACATCGTCAATGTAAAAATATAGCACATGCTGCTACAGTCTGCTGGTCAGTGCTCACTATTCCATCAAACCTCACAAAAGAGAAACTTAAAGATGAAACAAAGACAATGGCAATAACCACTGTTCCACAGGCTTTCCCCCCAGACAAAGTAATAGGGAGCTTCTGCAGTGAAAAACAAAACAAACAGTGAAAATAAGTCATCTACTCTCTAAATGAATACATTTGGTTTTTACAAAAGCTTTTGCTCTCTCCAGACTCATTACATCTTTTTCTTGAGACAGAAAATAACCACTTATTAAAAATAACATGCTTAAACATTAGCATCATCCAACGGTAATTATTTTTTGGCTAATGACTGGAGCGGCCAACTTTGTCTTTGTCACATACAAACAGAAGATGGCTTCTTTGAATCTTCTCCACTGAAATTTTCTTTGATAAAAACACCAGATACACAGTCATAATGGTTTGCTTTTGTCAGGCATCTGCTTGTACAAACCACAGTGCTTGGTCAACTTGGAGCCATGGCTCCAGCCCTTTAGAACACGGACATGTTCCTTGCGGAGTCTGTGGTCCTCACTGAATTTTGGAGAGGAGTCGAAGAGCAGGAGGGAAGGCAACTGCCCAAAATTCCCAAGAGGGCCTCACTCGCCCTCTTAGCAAATTAGCCCTTAGCAACTGCTATTTTGTCTGTGGCTAAAGTCTGCACCATTTAATAATACTGTGAGTCATGAATTAAAGGTGACATATACAGATATATAAAAATAGAATCCAAAATTGGAAGGGAGGGGTGGTTGCCACTCAGAAAGTAAGAGCTGGTCTTGAAGGGTATCTTGAAGAAGCTCGGGAATGACATCAGACACATCAAGAATAAGCACCAAGTGTTTGAACACACAAGGGAAAAAAATAACAAACCCACATATGATAAAGGACTACTGCTGAGAAAAAAAATGTAGTAAGCAACCTTCAAAGTGAACACAGGTGATATACCACTTTTTAAAAAGCGTCTTTATATTTCTAAATAGTAAAAGCTGGGTACGTAAAAATTTCTGTTAATCCCCATCCTGAGCTTGGCTTTCACAAGGCACCAATGTGAATAAGGCACCACATTCTATTTGGGCAACTAAACTAAGTGTGAAGCTGAGACACGGAAGGGCAGTGAAAATTGTTAAGCCCCTGGAAAACAAGAGCTGTGAAGAATGAGTAGCGGTGGGATTATTTAGCACTGGAATAAAAATACTAGAGGGGTGATTTCACTGCGGTTTTCAAATACATGGAAGGTGACCAGCTGTTCTTTTTCCACTACATGTTGAACAAAAGAAGGCTGGTTTTCTATAAGGAAGATGTACAAAGAACTATCTGATCAGCAGGGTAGGTTACAGAAGCTCCTTCGCTGAAAATCTAGAATCACATCCACAGCCAAATGTTTGAAATAATTCATGTGCAACCCTTCCTGTTTGACACTAGATGGGCACCTGTCAGATAATCCAAACTCTCTCTCACCCCCAAAGCTCTGCAATCGACATGAAAGCTATTGGCTTACAGTCTGATCTCCTTCTGTTTATTTTAACCCTGAACCTGGAAAGGAGGTGATATAGCAAGGACGACCCAACTCCATGAGGACTCCTGACTGCTATCTCTGTCTTCTGTCACATATCTCCAGAACAGATCAACTCACAGGTTATTTAAAACGGAAGACAGAGCAAATGCTTGGCTCTAGTGGATACTCAGGACTCCTTGCCCTACTCTCCACGATGTCTGCTTTCCTCATTAGGGCTTGGCCTAAACTCAGCATTTAAAAAGTGATTTAATTCATCCAAAAAAGTGATTAAGCCAAGAGTTAATACTATAAATAAGGACCTTTAAGATGTGGAATTTAAATGAAACTGTTCCAAGTGTCACATTTTTTAGATGAGGAGAAATCTGATTTTGAAATTAACAATTGCCTTGCCTTTTTCTTAAGACTTATGAAGTATGAAGAAGCAATCAAAAGGTTTCAGATGTATTCACAATCAGCAAATTTCTTTACGGAAGCAATGGGTAAAAAAAAAAAAAAAAAGGCAATCTAACTTCTGGCTGCATTTAGCAAGAGTATTTTCTTGTGGCACCAGACATCTGTAATTACCATGGATGCCTTTCTATTCAAATTTTCTAAAGCAGATGTGGCAAACTGATAGCTAGCGGGCCAAATCAGGTCCACCCATCGGTTTCCTGAATTCAATTAAGAATTTTAGTGCCCATACTAAAGAAAAATAATCAGATTGTTTTCATGTAAAACCCCCAGATTCTCAGTTTCTCTTGAAAACTAGGACAATCAGGAAACATTATATGGTCACAACTGGCTGGAGTGGCTGCTCCCTGTAGGTGCAGCATAAGGGTGTCTGCTGGCCAGTCTCCACCAGGCCCCACCGTCTCTCTGAGCCTGAGAAGGGTCTGTCATCACACCTTATTTATCACTACACTTGCTACAGGAGGCCCTCCTGAAGGAACAGCATTTGTTAAATAAGAACAGACTCTTTCCCAACGATATCAACTAGAAAAGGCTCATAATCTCATTGCCATTGTCCACCTCTCTCCAATAAAGACAGAGTAATTACTCTCTCCTTAAGAGAGCCCAATTAGTGTTGAGCTGGTTGCAGACTGCAGAGTTTTCTCTCTTTAGGGAGGAAAGTGTGTCATTTCTTCACCAGGGATTTTAAAAAAAAAAAAAAAAGCTTTTTTCTTCCTTTGCTTCTTTTAAAGGAAAAGACAACTCAACTCTGAACTTCTGATCCGGGACTATCTTCAATTATCATTGTGTCAACCAAAAACTCTGTCTCATGACTTTTATGGCCTCTCTCATGTTGGGCTCAAAATATTATTACCTGGCTGGGCCACTCACTGAAGTCCTGGGACCTGGGCCTGGATGACTTCTGATTATCTGGAGATCAATGTACCTCGGAGGCCCAGGCCTCAGTCCTCCAAAAGACTCCTGCCCCTGTATGACTGGGCTGGGCCCATCCAGGCAGTCCCTACTGCTTGCATCTCATCTCAGAGAAGAACACAGCTTTGCCTGGGCCTTCACCCACCTGGTCATGCTCTAAGAAAAGCCAACTGTGCCAAATGCTAAGGTGTCATGTGTGTCAGACACGTAGGGCATCGGTAGTCAAGATAAACAACTAGCTCCCTCATTTCAACTACCTGCCCTTCCCAGTTAGCTGAAGGAAGCCGGGATCTACCTCTGGTCTCTGGTACAGAGGATACCACCTATCTGAGCTACAGAGCCTTTTACTCTAGGAATGAAGGCCCTTCACTGAGTTCATTCCCATATTCGAATTCTTGGCTCCCCAGCATCTGAGTCTGTGACTTTTGAACCTTTATCTGAATTCTGTCCTATCATTTCCACCATCCAGGACCATTCGTGAGTCAAAAGCACCTCTGCATAAAACGTTTTGCATTAATCTATACGGCAACCATTCCAACTTCCAGCATGAGATGGGGAGGGTTTTTAAAAGAAAAAGTGAAAGTGGTAAGACACCAGTAGAAAGCTGGGCTTCTCAGCTATTCAGGGCTGGGCATTCACACTGTCATTTTCACTACTTGGTACAAAAGTTTGATTTTGCTGAACACCACAATCTTTAGTATTTCAAAATAAGTACCTAAACCCTAAAGCCAAACTAGAGCATCACTTGATTTTTGGCCAAGCACAATCTTTCCTTTCCATTTTCACAGTGAGTTTATTTAGCAAACTCTCCGCCCATGCTCATGGAGCTCAGCTGATGCTTCTTCTCTGGTCTTTCACTCTGTTACTGGGGCCAGTTTCTCAGAAACGCCTCCTTTCACATACAAAGCTACACATCTATCCTAAGGCACCTCCTAATGGCACCTCTGGGGCATGCACCATTTCTTGACTTCAGTAAAAAATCACTCTGAAAATGTTCCAAAGTGCATTTTCAAACATTAATAAGATTGCCCCATTTCCTTCATAGGATGGATGCCGACAATGGAATGGCAGGACACTCACGGGTGGGCAGAAACTACGTTCATCTCGGATTCCACAGTGACAGCATGGAACATCCCTCCTCCAGCAAGATGCTTGGTCTTACAGGGGAGACAGTTCTGCAGCCCACTTGTCTCTCCCTCAGAGCAGCTGCAGGAAACTCGATGCCAGAGAACAGACGAGCATGCTCTTCTCCCAAGAAGCTGCCAGCTGCCTTTACAGAGCAGGCAGTGTGGTATTTGCATCAAAGATACACATAAACCTCTTCTTTCCAGCAAGGGTGCAAGCCTTCCCTTCCCCACCTGCTGGGCATGAGCCTCAAAGGAAAAGTCCTCCCCTCCCCACTTCCCCACACCCCACCTTAGGAAGCTTCTCAGTGTCCCCCCTCTCAATACTGGTCCTATTTTGCGCAGGAGTGAAAATCGGGGTCCCTGGTATTGGTGCCAAAATCCAACAGCATTTATGAAAAAGGTAGAAAAAGATATTCACTCCCCCTTAAGGTCATGGAGAGGGAAAAGGAACAACTATTTTCCCTTTGGAAACAAAAATTCTGTACAGAAGTCACTCATAAAAACAGAACATATTACTTCTCCCTTTTAAAGCAAATTCTTTCCTCTTAAGCTCTCAATACCTATTTTTGGCAGAGTAAAGTACAAGAGACAAATCTTTAATTGGGTAAGTCAAACAAAAAGAAAATGAAACCTTATTCACAGGCTGGGGTTGTGAGGGAAGTACTTTAAGATTCAAGAATTTAATGATTTCAGGTCCCATGTCTTCTCTAGACCATACGTAAAGAGCACATTCATCTTTGTAACAATACCTTCCTTTTCACCTTCTTAAAAAGAGCTTTGTCATTAGGCAAAACAAGTTCAGCAGATTCACTGGCTACTACCTCCACATACTGCTGTTTTGTCAGTGGATTCTCATCCCTAATTTTCTGTTCAGAGCTTTAGACTAGAGGTCAACCAAAGCACAATTTACCATTTCGGTGAATATAGCCCAGTTAGGTATCAGTTTCTTAAAAATAAACATTTAGGCACCAACATCTGAGATTCAACAAAGTAAGCATAAGCCAGGGAAACTTGGTGGGCAGACCTGGCCCCCGAGTGATGCCTATTCAGATCAAGATGTGGCCCCTGTGCCCTCTGCACATTGACCAACCCAACTCAGAAAGAATGGTCTTGATGGTCATCAGCCTGGCCCTGCAGCCCCCTCCTTGGCCAGACATGTCCCCCACTAATATGTAAGACTCATTTTTATGAAAAATGACTGTATATTCAGTTACCTTCTTGACCTCTGACTCCAGAGCTTTTTTTTAAACACCCATGGCATTGTAAATGGCACTGTAAATTCCATACCAACAATGGAAAGGGGCATTATCTTTAACTACATGGATTCCAGAGACTGGTACTTGACTTCTGCGGCTGTAGTGGCATCAAAAGTGCTTTTTCCACAAAGCATTTCAAATCAAAGCAGCCAATAGCTAACTGGCAAAGTTTGCACAGATAAATTAAGTCTGAATGATCAGTGCGGGTATTTTCCTGTTTCTTCCCTACCTCCCAGAATTGGCTCTAGTCCAAAGTCTGACCTAACATGGCAAGCTGCTGTCAGACATTATGGACATGCCTTTCACAGTTCCACATGGTTTCAGAGAACTGGAGACTCTGCCAATATATTTGGTAGAGAATAGAGAGGCAAAGAGAGCAAGTACTGGCCAGGATTTTGCTCGGGATATCCTTGTAAGAGACCTCAGCTCCAAGTGGGCCATATACCCAGAGAGATGAGCTGGGGAACCAGAGGGAGGCGGCAGCTAAAGTGGCAATGCTTAGACTCTTCCGTTTTGTTACAAAGGGGCGACCGTGTGGAGTTCACCAGTGTAGCTGCAGCAACCAGGTTCTGCTTTGCACACCCCTGAGGCAAGCAGCTTGGAAGGAAGGGCAGGAGGGTCTTCCTCACCTAAGAGAAGAAGAGAGGGCAGAGTCACATCTTACTGCTGGGTGCTCAAGCCAGAATGAGGCTGGATCTGGGTTTGCACCATGCACTTTGCACAAGTGAGGCAGGCATCCCCACCAGCTCAAGGCTGGGCATTCTCATCCTGCCACCAGATTCCAGTTCCCTCAGCTGAGGGGCCAGGTTTGCATGCATGAACTCCAAAGGGTTACAGGCACAGTAAGAGCAGCGGACGCCATCCTGTGGGGGGTTCCCTGGGGAACCAGGCCCTTCTACCAGAGCCTCTGTTGAGCTAGAATGGAGAGAATACTATGCCCCATGAACTCCTGGGTCAATACATGTGGGTTTAAAGATATTGGCAAGGTTGGAGTGGTGAACTCTACAAATCTACAGGTCCACAGACACTTGGGACCCAATGTGTTTTAATATCTACACGTTTTCAGTTTAGAAAGGCGAGCTAGTGTACATACTGTATGTTACATAACATGGTACTGGGCAGCTCACCATAATTTCGTATCAGTATTTCTGTAGCTCACACACCTGAACAGTCCCATTACCTGGGAGGCTACCAATGTAATTTTGTTACTTCCCATAACGTTCGACTGACAAAACTGCAGCAAAATTAGCAAAAAGCTTCTCCTGGACTCTGGAACCCTAGAGCAAGGCTGTAGCCTGCATCAGGAACCCAACCCGTCGAACCGCCAGCTTCCCGCTCCCCGCGCCTCACCCAGGCCTGAGGAGGACGACACGCTCTCCGTCAGCGAAGACGTCTCCGTCTGGTCCGCGGAGAGCCCTTCCATCAGGGGCAGGGACAGCTCAGACGAGGGCACGGACGAGTCGTAGATGCCCGAGTCCCGCGGCATGGCCGAGGGCCCAGCAGCTTTCCCGGCGTGCAGCAGGGGCCGCAGAACGGCACTGGCGCCCGCGACAGCGGGTCCAGCCTCCACGTCTTCATCAGGCCCAAACTGCGGGCCCTCAGAGTGAGAGTCGGCCGGGGTCCCGGGGCCCGCCGACTCGGCCTTGAGGCTGAATTCACTCTCGGGCCCTGACTTGCAGAGGACTTCGTTTAAAACCAAGCCCGAGTCAAACTTCTCCAAGACCGGCTCCCGGTAGCGGAGAGGAGGCGGATGGAAGGGAGAGAACTGCTTCTCAAACCAGTCAGGCTCCTCGTCGATAAACTGGTGCATGTTGCAAATGGCAACGTACAGGGAGCGGCCTGACTTGCTCCGGAAGTAGTTCCTTCGGCTAACCCGTCCCGGCTGCAGCCCCTGCTCTTGCGGACTGCGGTCCTGGGAGTGCAGGTGGGAGCAGAGCTGGGGCAGATGGTCCATGAGTTTGTACTTGGTGCTCAGGTCCAGGACGCCGGGAACGTCTCCTTCGCAGGAATAATCGAAGTAGACGGCGATGAACTTGCTGAGCGCCGCGGATGAGCTCTGCTTGGCCTGACGGAGCTTCTCGGCAATGGCAGACACCGCCACCAGGAAAAGCTCCCCTTTTCCAGAGCCTCGGCTGCCTCCTTTGTGCTTGTAGTTCTTCTTGTCCACGAAGTATTTCATGCCCTTGGAACACACCACGATGATGAACTGGGACTCGTGGATCTTCTGGATGACCCATTCTCTCTGCCCTGCCCTGCAGAGGCTGAAGTCTTCCCACAAGTCCAGAGCCACCTGGAAAGAGAACAGGTAACCTCACTCACCTGTACAGCTTGGAGAGTCGAGTGACAAGATGGGCAGTGTTACAAGAAGGGCCCATCATCTGCCCCAGATCTCTGCTATGTACAGGCTCCAGGCCACCCAACTCCAAGAAACAGCTAACATTCCATGGGTGACGACCACCACGCACCAGGCCCTCTGCATCGGGTCCTCCTTTTAGCATACTGCGGGCTCATTACCACTCCCACCCTACAACTGAAGACAGAAGTGCAGAGTATCCGACAACCTGCCTAAGTCACACAACACATGTGAGGCCTCCGGTGGACTCAAGAGTGTGATGGTGAGCATGGAGAACAGAGGAAATGAGGGAGGCTCTACCTAATGAGTGAGGCCGCCTGGATAGGGGCAGATCCTGAAGAGAGAGCTGGAAGGTGGTAATAGAACCGTGTGGGGGAGGGATCTCAAAGCAGGCTTGGAAATGGAGTTCAGGTCTGGATGCCAGAGTACTGCCCACAGCCCACTCATGCTGCCAGCTGACTCAACGACAGATAGCATGAGTGACAAAGAGGGCCTCCCTGGCCACTCGCAGCCCTGAGGTCAGCCTGCTGTTTTTACCAGGTGATTGGTGCATGGAGAGAAGGGTGACGAGCTGCAGTAACACCGCCATCTGGTTCACTCACTCGTAGAGACTGCCATCTCTCACCATGACTTCTCAGCAAGCAACAGGAGCAGGGCCCTACCAGGCCTTTAACCCAAGGGGAGGTCTGGGAGGGAGTTAGAAGTGGAGCACCGACAAAGTAAGGCCACAGGACATGTGTGGCCCCTCAGAGGGCTTCACTTTCTCAGACCATCTTCATCGGATTCTGCTGCAGTCTTTTGGCAATTTCATTTTGTAGTTCAGAAATTAATTCCCAATGCCTATGCTCAAATGTGGCAGCCACAGTCTCTTATGGGGGAAAGGGTTCTGAAGTGACTTTAACTTCCTTTTTTTTGCTCTAAGGTATTACCAAAGGGAAGAAAATCCCCAACATCGACATACTTGCTGAAAACAATCCTGAACTGTCTTACACTTTCTTTAATTTTCACTAACATTATATGTTCTGAAAGCTAACTGACCAACCACTTTAAAAAAAATGTTCCTGCCTGACCCAGCAATTCCATTTCCAGGTATCTGTCTTTGGAAAATCAGCAGAAATGAGGCAAACTGGAACCAAAGATGTTTAACAATTTGAAAAAACTCAATTATGGTGAATCATTAATATGAACCAAGTGTCTACTTAAAACTTCAGTTTACATAGAACTACTAGTAGTATAAAAAGTCACTGAGTGAATAAAAAGAAAAAAGTAATTCCAATCCATCCAAAATGCAAAACTGTATGTATGAGTTCATCTATGCAGAAAAAGACTAGGAGGAAATACAGCAACTTTAACTGTGGTTCCTCTTCTCCAAGATTACCACTCATTTTTAAATTTGTCATTCTTTTCTAGTTTCCAAATTTTCTGTTAGACCCATATTTATGTTACACTAGCCCACCTTTCCCCAGACTAGTCACTCACAAAGCAGAACAAATGACGGGCTACCTGTATTTGAAGACTGTGTGCCGCTTGCCGGTCTTTCAGGCTGATCAGCCTACCTCTAGAACCTTCATACATTAGGAAACCCTGCCAGCCTTGTAAATATGCTTTACTGACACTAGGGGGCAGTCTCACCACATGGAGACAGTCTAAGAAACACTGAGCCCTCCATTTCAAAGCACAAATAACTTCCAAGGGTGCCTCCAACAATAAGAGAATCCGCTTGCAAAGGTGGAAACACAGATTCGTAGATTCGATCCCTAGGTCAGGAAGATCCCCTGAAGAAGGAAATGACAACACACACTGGTATTCTTGCCTGGGAAATCCCATGGACAGAGGAACCTGGCAGTCTATAGGGTCACAGAGTTGGACACTTCTTAGTGAGTAAACAACAACAAAAAACAGAATTATTGTACAGTTCTTGCATCTGGAAGAAACAGAGTGTGTTTTCCGTGAGAGCTCCAAACTTCACTCTAAAATGAATACTATGACAGTATAAAAAAGTTACATGTTAATAGCTTAACTTAAAAGAATAGGCAAGAAACCAGAGTAGACCATATGAGCACTTAACATGTTGTTTTCCCTTATTAGCAAAGCTCCCCCAAAGAATTGTCTAAACCCACTTCTTTTTTTTTTTAAACCCACTTCTTTACTTACCATTTTCTCTTTGACCCTCCAATGCCATGATGACCTCCTCCAACCACCCTCATTGCACACTGCCATCTCTTCCACCATCCATACACCCAACAAGTCTTTTTAAAGCTTAAAAAACTTCCTGCCAGGTGGGTGCCACTCAAGGCTTTTGAGCAGGAGTGTGTCGGGGTTAGAACTCTGTGTCAGCAAACATTTAGTTTCAATGATGGCTATGACAGACTTAAAGAAGAGTGCCACGGCTAACCCCTAGGTCGGAAGCTAAGAGTTTATTAGCACACATCCACCCAGGATAAAAGAAGAGACTTTAGATTCCTCACCTCACAGCCACAGAAGTCCTGGAGGAAGTAGGCAAAGCACTGGACAACGTTCATGTGATTCTGGCCATCTTTACTGGAATAGCAGAGGAAGACCTTGGGCCGAGGCCGGAGCCTCTCCCTGGGGAGTGCTGTGGTATACGTGGAGGACTCCGAACTCTCTTCATCTAGGTGTGAATATATATTTTCTAAAGTGCACAAGAAGATAGGGTTGGTGCCCATGAGCTCTGACTTGTTCCCTATGACTCGAGACGTAATGCTATCTTCAAGAAACAACAGTTGCCATGTCACCTGGAGTACTCCCAGCTCCCTAACCAGCCCCTTGGGTCACCTCGGGGAATGGGGCAGCTGATTTCTCCAGTGGAGCCAAAAATGGCCAAAATTTGTTCTTCACCAGAAACTGAGCTTGGTTAAGCCAGAAACCCTGCAGGGGCCAACCACCCAACCCCACCCTCCACCCTGGCCAGCAGTATCTCAAACCAGCTCTTCCAACTGAGTGCAGCTACCTGACCAATGAAGCATCAATAAAGAGCTGACGTTCTTTAAAACTTTCATTTTTTTGTACAACTTACAAAGGTAAAGTGCATAAATCTTAAGAGTACCTCTCAGGAAATTTTTATCTAAGTATATACCTGTGTAACCACCGCTCAGACTAAGGATACATTTCCAAGTGTCCCACAAGTTTCTCTCCTGTCATCGGACTTTTATAAGTGATAAACGCCCTACCTCTTCCTTTACTCACACCTTTGGACTTTCTATATGCTCTTGAATTTATCATCCTGAGTTTGAGAAGGGAGGTACACCTGTCCTTTTAGTGTCTCATCAGGGTAAAAGTCGAGTATTTTAATTCTGGGAACTACAGCAGCCAGGGAACTGACTACAGGAGTTGCGTGGCCTCCCAGTCACCTGCCTGGAGGGACCAAGTGCTCCCAGTCTCTCTCTGTTGGCCCCAGTCCTGCCAGCTTGGACTGGAGGAGGACACACCACACAAATACCTTGTTGCTTCTTGCGGCACATCACCGTGAAGAGCGTCGCGAATGCCGATATGACGACCAATGGCACGGTGATGGCCACGGCTCGGATGGGCCCAGCCCACGGGGAATGCACTGGGAAGTTTCAAAGGGAAGGCTTTCAGATGTCAGCAGTGTAACAGGTTCAAAGAGAAACATTTTTTTCTTTCTAAAAATAAGCCACATAACAGGTTCCAAGACTCCCTGACCACCTTTCTCTAGTAATGATTCGGTAATTATAAAAGGATTCACTTTAAAAGGCTGTAGAATACAATTCAACAGCTAAAATCTGCTGAGATCACTGAATACCTTTGAGGGAGAATCTGCCTAAGGAAACCTCCCATCCCACCACTTTGCTTCTGAGGACAACTGACTACTTATTTAGTCCCAGTGACACGTGTAACACACTGGCTTTAATCTTCCAGGCATCAACATTAGGGTGGAAGGAAAGTCAGATTTGATGGAACATCATTAAGAATGAGGAGCTCAAGTGTTTTCTTTTCCTAAACCATGAAGTACGGAAAGTATCAAATACCTTGGTCCACTCTGTAGTCCAGAGGCAACATTTCAAACAAACACAAAATCTCACCTGGTTTTAAGGCATAATGCATCACTTTTCTTGTCGTATTACTGTCATCAACCAGCTGCAAAGCAGAGGATGCTGTGTTATTTTTTTTTCTAAGTGACACCATCTCAACAGATTCCATTCATTTTTCCATCTGTGGTCAGTGGGGCAAGGGGAGGACAGGGCTGCTGCTGCCTGTGACCATTTTCAAGCCACGATTAGACAGTAACGGTCAGATACATCTCTGCTTTTCCAAGCAAATGAGTATACAGAGGATAGATAAATAGTAAGGCCTACTGTATAGCACAGGGAACTACATCCAATATCCTGTGACAAATCATAATGGAAAAGAACATAGAATAGGAAATATATATGTGTGTGTATATATAACTGAATCACTTTGCTATATAGCAGAAATTAACACAACATTGTAAATCAACTATAAGTCAATACAACTTTTTATAAAAAACAGGAATTCCCTGGTGGTCCAGTGATTAGGACTCAGTGCTTTAACTGGCAAGGCTCTGGGTTCAGTCCCTGGATGGGGAACTAAGATCCTGCAAGCCACATGGTATAGAAAAAAAAATGTTTTTAAATAAAAATAATAGGGCTTTCTTGAGTTGTGTGTACCTCAATTATATAATCTCCAGGAGACACATTTTGAAGAAGGCAGCTGGTTATCTCTGTATTTTGCTCCTGCAAAGAAACAAATAACACTTTAAAACTTTCTTCTCAGATAAAGGTCACCAGGACCCTTCTTTTGTTTTGGAACTGAATGAAGGAGACTTCCCACCAGGTTCAATTATGTTTTCAGAAGATGACAATTAGAAAGCAACTGTGCGTATCTGAACTTCACTCTGATAAAAGGCCCAGGAGAACCTGCGACCCCCTGTCATAGTCTATGCTTAGCTGGTAGTGCCCAGAGCAGCAGTTTTTTACTTGAAGACAAAGCAGCTGGTTAGAATACCTTTTACTTAATAAATAGGAAAAAAATTACCCTCCCCTGTTTGTGCATGTTTTATTTGCCATAATTTCGACTTGAGTAGAAGGTAGGCTGTAGTCCATGGGGTCGCTAAGAGTCGGACACGACTGAGCGACTTCCCTTTCACTTTTCACTTTCATGCATTGGAGAAGGAAATGGCAACCCACTCCAGTGTTCTTGCCTGGAGAATCCCAGGGACGGGGGAGCCTGGTGGGCTGCCATCTATGGAGTCGCACAGAGTCGGACACGACAGAAGCGACTTAGCAGCAGCAGCAGCAGCAGCAGGTCAATGACAGAGATGAGAGCAGGCAGGAAAACCAAATTCGGCACACACATCTAGGAGGGCGCTGGTTTCTGCCATCAGGACCAAAAACCTGTCTTGGTGCTCTTATGGGGTCATCGAGCATTCTCGTGAACTTCCATGAAATACCACCCACTCCCTCTGACTATCTCAAGTTTAAGAACTTGGTTACTGAATTTCAAGTTAACCTTGGCCTCTGTATAAATTATGAGCCACTGACATGCTAGTGACTTGGCTCCCAGATTAGCTGTGAGGCCTTAAGCAGCAGGCCAGGTGACCCCCATGGGCCTCAGGTTTCATATCTCTAAAGGGAGGATAATAGCAGCTTTGGTTTCATTGAGCTGTAAAGACCCTGTGACCACCAAGCTTGCTGACTGGCGCACAGTGAGCACCTGATTCAGGTTTGAAATACTAAAGAACTGACAACTACGTCACTGTTTCGGTTCCTTTGGTAAAACGTCACTGGCTACATCAGCACTGGGCCAGATAGGGTAGAGATACTTAGATAATTAGGGAGTGAGGGGTGACTCAGGATGACCCCGAGATGAACTCAGTGATAACATTCTGGAATAGCTACCTACTGCTCACAGACCACAGAGCCTAATGTTCACACTGAACCATCCAAATTCCAGAGGCTCTGGGGTCACTTTAAAACATGCAGTGGTTTCTTTATGCATACCCAGCAGCTTACCTGTTTACAGGTCTTTCGCTTGAAGGGTCCTTCATGCTTGAGCTTGTAATGAAGATAGAAGAAACGGAAGCCAAAGGTGTGGGGCGCGTGGTCAAAAGACACCTGCATGTCCGAACCGTGCTGAGTGATGTTGAGGTTCCGAGGCTTCCAGACTAGGGGGAGGAAGGACCAGAGTGAGCAACCTGAGGCCACCCTGACTCCACCTGAGATTGGACAAAGACAGCTATATGCATGCTCAGTCACTCTGTCATGTCCAGCTCTGCAACCAAAGGGACTGTAGTGTGCTAGCCTCCTCTGTCTATGGGATTATCCCAGCAAGAATACTGGAGTGAGTTGCCATTTCCTCCTCGAGGGGATCTTCCCAACCCAGGGATCAAACCCACTTCTCTGACGTTTCCTGCATTGGCAGGCAGATTCTTTACCACTGTGCCACCTGGGAATACAAAGGACAGCTATACTTACAGGGTTTACAAGCCAGGTTGTCCGGCTGCAATAGCAGGTCACACGCTATTAAGAAAGACACATGTTTTTAGTTTTAGGACAGTTTGACATCTTCCTCATCTAACAATTCAATACAATATAAATATTCAGCACTGAACGTTGCTGGAAAGAATGTAAAACATAGCAACTGCATTGATTCAACAATGCTTTTCAGTATAGCCCAGTTGTATCTTGTGAAAATTTGAATTGTACAGTATAAAGATATTAATGCAGTTCATTTTATGCCACATAAGTGGAAACAAGTTGAAGTCACCTACATTTTAAAAGCTTGTCAGGTATTACATAGTTTCAAGGCCATGGCCAAGGGCAGCAAGACTGTGTCCATGCTTCTGTCCTATGGAGGGGCTCTGTTTTAGCTGTAGACAGAAATAATGCCAGCCCCTACCCAAATGCAGAGTGGTTAGGCATGAGAGAACACCGGAGTGATCCTGGCAACTTGTCTTGAGGTTACTTTAACTTTTGCTGGCTCTCCAATTTAAAATCCTTTTGATGGAGTCTAAAAATGACATCCAGCCATCTACTATAAGTAGCAGTACCAGTGCTGAAAATGAGGAGCTTTGAAGTCGGATTTAAATGTGATTAAAAAAAGAAAAAACACCACGAGAGAGGCCCTATATGCCATGCTGCTAACCCAGGAGGACCCTCTGGAAAATGTGCTTACAATGCCAAGAAAATCAAAGGCGGCATTGAGGTCATGGTGCCCGAAATGGTGATAAATGCACCTCCTGTCCCACCTCACCCTCAGAGAGACTCTGATTCTGATGAAGAAAATTAAAGTAGGCTAGTTTTGATTTAGGCAAGCTTTCTATAAATACATTCTTTGAATCCTCTATCTGGTTGTTACATGTAAGGCATTGAGAGATACTGTAAAATGCACATGGTCTCTGCCCTATGGAATCTTATTTTCATTAAGAAAACGAACGTTTCTGCATAGAAAACCACTGCAGTGTTAAAAGAAGAAAACAATCAGAGTAAGAACTCTGCAGAGCAGAGTAAGAACTCTAAAGCAGCAATTTGGGCTGATGAAAGACACACCACACTGTGTGCATAACAGGTGGAAAAGGAGAGGCAGGCAGAGAGGGGAACCCTGTACAGCCGGTGGCTGGTTGCAGGGTGAGGACTCCAGAGTCGGGCTCCGTGGCATTCAAATCCCAGCCCCCCAGCAGCCCCTTTAACCTCTCTATGTGTGGCTCCACCTCTGCTAAGTGGGGATGGTAAGATTAAATCCTTTGTAGGGCTGTTATGGAGGTCAACTGCATTAATGTGTGGAAAGTATTTAGAATGGAGTCTGGCACAGAGATGTTAAATAAACTTCCTAGAATGAGGTGACCTCAGGGATACTACTTGATTTTCTTAAGTTAATCTTGAAAAAATGACAGGCAGCCACCCACAGAGGCCACCCTCCTGAGGACAGGTACAGAATGGAATCATTCCATGCTTACCCTTCACAGTAAAATAAACTTATACTTTCTTTTCCTCTTCTTAAGTTAAACAATTTTACTACATGGCCGTATTGCAGCACCTTCAAAAAAGGTCAACTGTCACGTCTGCTCTATAACAAGCCAGGAATGGGTGTTTCAGGTTAGATGAACAGTTGTCCTTTAGTTGCTCCATTGTACCTGACACTTTTGTGACCCCGTGGACTGAAGCCTGCCAGGCTCCTCTGTCTATGGGATTTCTCAGGCAAGAATACTAGTGTGCATTGTCATTTTCTTCTCCAGAGGATCTTCCTGGCCCAGGGGTTAAACACATGTCTCCTGTATTGGCAGGCGGATTCTTGACCACTGAGTCGCCACGAAAGCCTGGGTCAAATCTTAATTTTAACAATTGCTTTTCTGGATGCTTTTCTCTTTCATACTAGTATTTCGTGTACTCTTGAACCTATCTCTGTCAAAATGTCTTTAAAAGCAGGAGAAATGCCTCCCCGTGGAAAGTAGGCAGGAAAGACCATACTCACTGCGGGTTCTGAAGAAGAAAGGGTGATAATTGCTTTCGTTTTTAATGGAAGGAAAAGGGACGATCTTTACAAAGTAATCTGTTTCAAATTTCATATTCAGGAAAGGTTGAGATTCCATCCCCTAAAAGGGATCAAAAAACACATGTGATGTCACAGAGAAATCACCCACACCTCTACCTACGTGCAAGAGTTCCGGTCCATCCTGATGGTCCCCCAGACACAGCTCTAGGGTTGGCGGGGGGGTGGGGGTAGGGGGGGTTGTTTCAGGGCAGGAAGAAGTCAGGTTTCTTTTCCAGATCAAGTTTAGGTTTGTACCCCTAAATGAAAAGGAATATGGACAACACTGTTTTTCTGACAGTGAAGCCGAGGCTCCAAGCTGGTGGGGAAGAGCCCACATCCTCTCCTGATGTCACAAAGCGACCTTCCGGGATGGCTGCTCCACTCTAGCTTGTAACCTGAGAGGTGTGTCTGTCTACAACCGGAGGTACGGGGAGGGTTTCTGGGAGGGTGGAGCAGGCTGGCCCACCTGGGCAGGCGGACTGGAGTCCACAGCCCCTCCTCCTGCAGTTTCACAGGCTCTCAATAGACCATTCAGTCCCCAGAACAATGGCACGTCTTCAGGGGTGCATTCCCCTGCATGCGACTTACAGCTCTTTTGAAGCTACCGTTGAGCTGCTTCGGGTCCTTTAGAATCAGTTGTTGGCACTGTCGTCCCTCTGACTTCAGCTCCTCCAGTATTACCCGAAATCCTTTTAGGAATTCGATGCCTGAGCAAAGCAGAATGCTTTTATTAATATGAAAAGAGGACCTAATTACTCTTGAACATACTTTCCTTCCTCTAAGATCACCGTCCTCTCCCCTTACACAACAGAGTAAAAGGCATTCTAAGCCAGGCAGGAATATCTGGGTTTACACAAAGGAAAAAGGCATACCCTGCATTCCTCTCATACAGGCCAGGTGATTTTCTGTCCCACCATTACTAATGAATAAATCTCTAATCCTGCCAGCCATTTCACAAACGTCCATTTGCTCTATGACATTAGGGTTCAAATATTTAGACCTAAGTCACAATTCATCATAAAAATCTGCAGTGGAATACATAATTTCTGTGTTATTAAACTAGGTGTATTCAGCTGACGATCATTTCCAGTGCTGACTAGGGACTTGCCCTGAACCATGTTTCAAATACTTTCCCTTTTAGTCCTATATTTGCTGGCATGTTTCACTGAGCAATGTAGAAAGTTCCCAGCAAACTGTGTGTCTGCACCCAAGGGGGTCCTGGGCTGGAGATTAAATAGCTTAGGAGAATGCCTATGTGATTTACAAAGCCGTTCTTGCTCTAATCACGCCTGAAAGGCAGACACCCAAGAGCTGCCCAGTGTGTGCTCTTAATGCTGCCCTCAGAGGCCCCCGGGACGCCCACAGCGCCACTGAAAGGGACTGGCCCAGCTTCCTGCCACCTGAGCTTCCCCCGCTGCCCGTCCAACTAGTTGCTTTCAAAAGGATTAAGCTCTGATGGCCACAAGAGCCGGTGCTAGGGCTTCGTATCCCATGGAGACTGGAGAGGTCCAACTGCAGCTGGAGTTCCCCGAAGCAGGCCTCAATTGGCAAGATATCGATTTCGAATTCTTTCGAAACACCAGACAAGGAGACATTTTTCAACCCTTCCCCTTTCCAGGGCAAGAGTAATTACACAGGATGCAATTAAGCAGGTGGGAAAATTATCAATGGCAAAGGCCAAGGAAATCTTTTTCTCTTTCGAATAGGTTCTCCAATCCTGTAATTATTTGATGAAGAGCACATATTTTATGGTGGGAAGGGCAAAGGAGTTACAATTAGAGCTTCAAGACTTAAGAGGTCGGAGCACAGAGGGCACAAGTCCGGATCCTGCCGCATTGTAGTATTTCGAGTACAAAGCTTCCTGCGGGAGTGAGGGCTGGCGGATCCATAGCAGAGACTCACACATGCTGACCAGATCCAAGGTTTCTGACTAGCAACTATTCAGTAGATCTCACAGGAGCTTGTCTTTTGAAATCCTCCCATTCCTCCCCTCCAAATATTTTTGAACAAATCCTTATTGTTTATACTAAGATTTAATTCATGCAATGTTGCCAGAACTGTTTAAACAAAAGCCAGGTGATTGATACGACTCTAAGACTGTACATCTCACAATTACAGACAAATTCATCAGTTGGAGGTGGGAGAGGGTGATTCCAGTTTTTATATTTAAAAAGGCTTGTGTGGAAAACCACTATTCCAAGTCTGGGAGTAACTGTAAATCTTATAGTAACAGGTTTATCAAAATATTATAACATCTCATAGTTAATCATGTTTATAATTTTATAGGGCAGTACAATAAAGGGACTTGTTTACTCCTTGTCATTTAACTGATTGAATCCTTCTCACAACCACAAGAGGAAGGTATTGTCCCCCCTTTATAGATGAGGAAACAGAGGTGTACAGACACTAGATGACTTGCCCAGAGTCACATAGGGATGAAATGGCCCAGGTGGGATCAAACCCAGAGTGCTCTTAACGCATGTGTTTTTCTGTCTCCCAAGGAGTCTCCTTAATAGAACCTCATAGAAATTGCTAGAATCTATCCAGCCATCCTCACCCACAGTCATGCAGAAAAAGCTCATCTCTCTGCCCTCATGGTTCCACATGTCAATTCTCCTCACATCTCTCACTTTCATTCTAAAGAGGGAGCCTGCAATGTGTCAGGCCAGCCCTTTAACCATTTTTAGCCTTATGTTGGAATGACCCCTTCTCTTTTATCCACAGAGGATGTTTTTCCTTTTAAATGTTAAGATAATGTTATTTTTGGATAACCTGTTGCATTCAGACCCAGTGGTATTTACATAGAGAAGTGAGTCAGGCCCACAGGTCTGACCCATTCTCCCTGTCTCTGTACCCACCTTTTCTGAATCTGGTTCCTTTGAGATGTACCCCATTTAGATTAAGAAATTTAGACTTTATCTTACTTTTTCCTTGGTCAGACTTTTTTAAAAATTCTAAGATTGGGTGGCAATATCCCAGGAAACCTGAGGACCAGGGTCTGATGATGATAACAACAGACACTATTACTGTTTTTTAAAAGTTCTCTTTAGAAATGTACTCTGTGTGTGTGTTGCCCTTAATTCTTTTTCTACTTTTAACAGGTTTATTGAGGCATAACTGGCATACAATTAGTTTCATTTTACAGAGAACATTTTCATATACTTTGACTTATATGTATACCCATGAAACTGTCATTAAAACCAAGAACTTACCTATCACCTCCCAATTCTTCCTCATGTCTCTTTATACTTCCTCTCACTTCTGTTCCCAGGCAATTAGGAACCTGCTTTTTGCCACTAAAGCTTTGTTTGTATTTTATTGAATGTGTCATCATCTTGCTGATTTCACTCAGAAAACCTATTTTGAAATTCATCCACATTGTTAAGTATATCACGATTTCATTCCTTCATTGCTGGGTGGTGTTCCATTGTGTGAACGCACCACAGCTGGTGTATGTTTATGCACTGGACATTCAGGATGTTTCTAGTTTTGGACAACTAAAAATAAAGCTGCTATGAATGTTCGTGTGGATATATGCTTTCCTTTCTCTTGGGTAAACAGTAGCCAAATGGCTGGATCATGTGGTAATGCACATATAACTGTTCAGGAGAATACGAAAAGGGTTTCCAAAGTAGTTATCCCATTGTACATTTCCACTCAGTAATTTTTTGTTTTTGCAATTTTTTTTTGATTATGCGTGCTCAGTCACTTCAGTTGTGTCCAATTCTCTGTGACCCCATGGACCATGGCCCGCCAGGCTCCTCTGTCCATGGGATTCTCCAGGCAAGAAAACTGGAGTGGGTTGCCATTTCCTTCTCCAGTGAGAAAGTATGAAGTGAGTGAAGTCGCTCAGTCATAGTTGATTTATATTGTTGCATTAGCTTCTGCTGAATAGCAAAGTGAATCAGTTATACATATACATGTATCCACTCTGTGTCTAACTCTTAAATGAGGAGAAAGTCATATGCCTCAGATGGGGAAGGTGAGGCTCAGATAGGTTTAAATGTTTCTCCTAAAGGTTATGTGTGTGTGTGAGTGCACACTGTCCTCTCTGACTCTTGGCAACCCCATGGACTGTAGACTGCCAGGCTCTTTTTCACATGGGATTTTTCCAGCAAAAATACTGGAGTGGGTTGCCATTTCCTTATCCAGGGGAATCTTCCTGAACCTGTGTCTCTTGCATCTCCCACAGTGGCAGATGGATTCTTTACTACAAGTGCACTTGGGTAGCTCATCCTGGGTTCAAACCCAGGCCCATCTGAACAAATGAGCCCTCTCCATGTCCCACACTCAACTACCCCATCCTATCCTGGGCATTATCAATTCATTAAAGAGGACAAGCAGATTCAGCCCTAACCTGAATCTGGCGAGATAATGTAGGTTTGTTGTTTTTATTTCTGTTTGTTTGGCTTTTTTTTCAGTCCATACAATTTAAATATAGATTCAGTTCGTTTCCAACATTTAAAAATTGTTGATTCCATGATTCCTCCTGAAAACTGGGGTTGTCCTGAGAACTCACAAAATGTGCCAAGGCTAGGTTGGTACATCTCCATGTGGCCACAGAAATGCTGGACCCTGAATCCATTACATTCTTGGCTAGGCCACTCATCCCCCCACTCCTGCTGAGACACACAAGCAAAGACCTCACATACCATTCACACACTATTATTTTACAAACCTACATCTCTCTCGATAACAGACAAGGGAACAAAAGATGAGCCATTTAGCACAGCATGAAGCAGCAAGAGTTACAATCAAGCAGTGTCTGTGCAGAAGCACACCTAAGCTACACTTGTGTCAAGACCTGCTTGGCCCCAGGAGGCCACCGCACTTACAACCTCTGTACTGGGTACCACCCACCATCGTAGACTCCACTTGGACCACTTACCGAGGGCCCCGGGGGACCAAAGAATGGTGACAGCCACTTGGTCGTGGCAGGCGTACTGACTGATGGTGATGTTCTGGGCGTCAGCGATCATGTGCTTCCCCACCGGATTCAAGTAAGTGGTGCAGTCTAGAGGGTTGGGAGAACCAGGACAGTTAGATTTAAACATTTGGTTCTTTCTTTTTCCAAGTTCATCTTCTCAAATTACACAGAGCATGCTCGGAGTTAGCCAAATCTAGTTTGTTTAAAGATGTGTGCCTCAAAGCCCACAGATGACATCAAAGGTTAGTGTTTGGAAAACTGTTAAGATGCTGCAGTGGGGTTTATGTATAACACTACCATCCCCTCACTTTTGAGTTAAAGTGGTTGGAGGATTATGTAAGGTTTGGAGTTTGCTGTATCAGGCATTCACTTTTCTACTACTCTGACAGTTTACCTAAATCAGTAATAACTTAGGTTAGTTCAAAATTTTTCCAATGTTACAGAGTGATCTGAAACCAAACAATGACTAAGTAATCTGGGGTTTGTTCTTTTTCAGAAGAAGCCTAGAGGGCAAGGTGACTGAGAAAGAGGAACTCTTAGGAGGATGTGAACTCAAGGGAGCGTCATTCACAGCCGGGCTGTTAAAGAATCCAATTAGGACCTGCCAAAGGGACTAAGTGACTTAGTGATAAGCAGAGCACCTTGGATGTTAACTAGTGTGACAAAGGTAAAACTTTTGTTCCCAACCCTACCTCATCAAAGAAACCCACAACACCCACTGAATCCAAACACTCCCATGGTGCTTGAAAAAACGAAAACCACTGATTCTTTGATTTTGTCTGAGGACTTGACTCACTGCCACCTGCCAGTGCAGCAGCTGTGCCACCTGGTATTGCTAAGCACACTTTCAAAGTCTGCACAGTCCTAAAAAAGCTGCCAGAAGCATCCAGCCAGACCCAGGCGGGGACCTCAGAGGATGGCTGCAAGCTGTTTCAGCCACGCATGCAGGGAGGCCGCCAGCCTTCACTACAGACATCAGAATTACACTGCTTTATCGCTATTTCTTTTCAGTGATTAAGCTTGAAGACTTTCTTTAGAATCTGACGCAAAAGGTCTTCCATCAGATTTCTAACTTACTCATTACCCTCTCAGAAATCAGGGGCCTTTGGGGGTGAAGCATTCAGAGGTATTTTCTAAGAAGCTTGGTGAGTCTGGGGCATTCCCATCCCTCCTCCCCATAAACTATACCACACATTTCCCATTTTTTATGACGAAAAGCATTCACGAGATATCTGAAAGTCGAAAAAGAACATAAGAAAAACGTAAAAGTCATCCATAACCTCCCACCACACAGAAGTAACGGCTAACATCTAATGGATACTTTTGCAAGCCTTTTAAGGTGCACACGATATTCTTTTAAAGCTTCTTCTAAGGGTACAACACACACACACTGAAAGCACCCCCCTCCTCTTTCAAACTCCATCTTCCACTCTGCTTTGTGTTCTGCTTTTTTGCCTAACTCCTACACAAGGCACACTCCCTTCTGCAAACTCCATCTGCTTCAAAAACAATCACCTCTACATTTCAGTATTACTTTTGAAAAGATGTTAATGATTAATAAAACCAAATTCTACTTCTGATGAAAATTCACTCTCAAAGTGTTCTACATGTGTTCTCTAGATAGACAAGAACTTTAAAGTAGGGGGAAAATGTTGAAACATCTGGTTTAACACGCACATTGAACAAACAAGGAAACTGTAGCTACAGTGATCGACTGGGTGGCTTGCAATGTTGCCAGTGACCAGCCCAGGGCCAGGACACACCACCACCTCTGAGAGCTCACACAAAAGGCTCTTGCCATTCTATCTCCAGCACAAAGCTGGACTGAAAAATAAGTTCTGAGTCAGAGGTATTAACCTGCAGAAATCCTGGCTGAGACCAGCTTCCCAATAAAAAAAAAAAAGAAAGAAAGAAGACAAAATCCCACTATATGTATAAAATTCAGACATTTTCATTCATTCAGATATATAATGAAAGAAGCGGCCTTCCAAGTGGTATTTGTAAAGAACTCGCCTGCCAGTGCAGGAGACATGAGAGACACAAGTTTGATTCCTGGGTCAGGAAGATCCCCTGGAGAAGGGCACGGCAACCCACTCCAGTATTCTTGCCTGGAGAATCCCATGGACAGAGAAATCTGCCAGGCTACAGGTCCCAAAGAGTCTCAGACACACCTGAAGCAACTTAGCACAGCACAGTACATAATGAAAGAAACCTTTGACTTCAAACAGCTTTAGGAAAAGATTCATGGACAAAAGTAAGTCATGTTTTTTTCTTTCCTCTTTTTTCATTTCTAATGTCAAAATCGGCATTCTCTGAGTTTCTGCAAATACAATTATGCAAATATAAAGTCCATGAATTAAAAAAATGTATTATAACCTATTCAGGCATTACCCCCTCAGAGCCTGAAAGAGAAACAAGAAACCCAATGTGAAAGGAGGCAAGATCTGAGAGCTGGTTTTGACTTAAAGGCAAGGCATTTTCTTTCTTTGTAACATTAAATGGAAAAGGAATAGAAAAGTAACATTTCTGTAGTTTAATACTTTTGGTGAAAACTTGGTAATTGGTTCTTAGCTATTTCAAACAGAACTAGTAACCAGTCAACAGAGCAGTAACAGGAACTTCCTTGTGGGAGAAATAAATTATCTTTTTCAATGGAAAACAATAACTAAGTTTTTTTGCACAGCCTGGATCCAATTATTAGCAACTCTAACATTTTGGATTCTGGTTACAAACTAATTATGCCCAAATGACATTTGGCCAAAATGCAACCTAGCTTCAGATGTCTCAGGAGTTGAGTTGTGAATTAAATTCTAATTAAATGCCAAAGAATCAGAAAGAAAATAATGACCAAGAGACAGACATTGGCATGGGTACCACGTATTTAGTCCCATGAAAGAAACACTAAGGCACTTTTAAGTTTTATAGGTATGGATCCTCTTTCACAAAACCCCATATTAAATTAGAGATGCAAATAGTTGTTTGCAGCTGACCGGAAAGTTTTGAACTTTGAATGTAATACAAGATCTAACAGGACCAAGAACACATTATTAGAAATTAACTCTCTAATCTAAAGAAAGATCCCTTACACATGTCTTTACTTAGCTGAATCAAGTCTCATGGACTTGCAAATCTTTCCTAACCATCATAACATTTACCCAGAACAGGCACGCATCAGGGACATGAAGTATCTGAGCTACCCATGTTAACTCCTCATCGGTGAAAGTACCCATGTCAGCAACTGTGGGCATGAACTTGACATCCATACTTGGATTTAAAATTGTTAGGTTGCACACATGACCTCAAAAACCCTGCTTTAGCCATGTTGATTCCAAAGGCCCAGTGTGACCTACAGCCCTTACTCGTGATTCTCCCCAAGAGACTAATCAAACATCAGGAGTCACTAATATGAATCAATCTCCTTCCTGTCAACATTCTTACCTATAAATTATGGCTCGTAAGGCTAAAATTGCTCATAATTCTATATAATTACCTTCTAGGGCATGAAAGCAGATGCTCAGAGGGGGTTCTACATGCTTCATCAGAAAAAAAAAAAAAACCAACCTGCCCTCAGGAAACAATTTGGACAGAAAAAGTCACAATTCCTTGACAGAAGGGCCTAAAAAGGTGCTTGGGTTCCAGCTCCAGTTGGAATGACTTCTAATAGTAACAGACATCAGTCACTGAGGGCACACTGAAGGCCAGATCCTGAGATAAGCAGTTATAAGCATTACCTCACTTAAGTCTCAAAATGGTGCTGAGGAAGTTTATCCTTATTTCACATGATGAGAAAACTGAGGTTTGGAAAAGTGGAGTTGTTGGCCATCGTTCACGGCTGATGAGATGGGGGACGGGGTGAGAACTCAGGCCCCCGTCAGAGATGGCTGACTGGAGACACCCGGGCCCACCTGAGACACAGATTAACTCGGCCCACTCTGTGTTTGTTAAAACTTTCAAGTAAGTGCCAATATATTTTTTAGATTAATTAATTTATTTTAATTGGAGGATAATTACAATACTGTGGTGCTTTTTGCCATGTATNAATTCTATATAATTACCTTCTAGGGCATGAAAGCAGATGCTCAGAGGGGGTTCTACATGCTTCATCAGAAAAAAAAAAAAAACCAACCTGCCCTCAGGAAACAATTTGGACAGAAAAAGTCACAATTCCTTGACAGAAGGGCCTAAAAAGGTGCTTGGGTTCCAGCTCCAGTTGGAATGACTTCTAATAGTAACAGACATCAGTCACTGAGGGCACACTGAAGGCCAGATCCTGAGATGAGCAGTTATAAGCATTACCTCACTTAAGTCTCAAAATGGTGCTGAGGAAGTTTATCCTTATTTCACATGATGAGAAAACTGAGGTTTGGAAAAGTGGAGTCATTGGCCATCGTTCACGGCTGATGAGATGGGGGACGGGGTGAGAACTCAGGCCCCCATCAGAGATGGCTGACTGGAGACACCCGGGCCCATCTGAGACACAGATTAACTCGGCCCACTCTGTGTTTGTTAAAACTTTCAAGTAAATGCCAATATATTTTTTAAATTAATTAATTTATTTTAATTGGAGGATAATTACAATACTGTGGTGCTTTTTGCCATGTATCGACATGAATCAACCCTGGGTGTAGATGTGTCCCCCTTATCCTGAAACCCCCTCCCACCTTCCTCCCCACCCCATCCCTCTGGGTTGTTCCAGAGCACCGGCTTTGAGTGCTCTGCTTCATGCATCGAACTTGCACTGGTCATCTATTTTACACATGGTAATATACACTATATATCTTTTTAAATCCGTGCTGGGACTTCCCTTGGTGGTCCAGTGGTTAAGACTTTGCACCCCCAATGCAGGGGGCATAGGTTTAATCCTTGGTCGGGGAACTAAGGTCCCTGAATGCCACACAGCATGCCTCCCCTGCCAGAATGCTCAAACTAAAAAAATAAAAATTCCTCACTCCTCGGGCAAACCACATCTGACTGAGCTGGAATGGAGGACCCAGTGCTCCTCTAGGACCAGACACGGGCTGTCCAGTTTACCACTGTCCCCATCACTCTCAAGCATCCTGTGCTTGGGGGGCTTTGCTCATGTGACCCCTGCTGGGCCCAGGGGCATCTGGGTTGTTCCTAAGGATACGGCTATCTCCTGAAAAAGGCAGGGGAGGTCTCCCCACACAGCTTCTCTCAGCACTGTGGAGGACAACCGACCTGTTCAAGCTCTGAAATACTTGGGTGGCTTAGACGAGTCTGAGGTGCTTCCGCTCTGTTGACAAACCTGAGCGAGTTCAGGAAATCCCCCAACTCGAGGACCTGAGGGTCCCCGATTAAGCACGACCATGCAAGCTCTAGATCACTGAAGGGGCTCTGTTCTTCAGCGGCCAAGTCGTTTACTTACTGTCATATCTGAAGGTGATGTTGTGCAGCCCACTGTTTCTGCTGGCCGGCCCCACTCCCTGCGGGAAAACAGGAGAACATGAGGAGGAGTGAAGCCGATTTGCTTTTCCAGCCCAGATCCCCATGGAGTCAAAACGCACACATGATCGCAGAGACCCAGGGTCATGCCAGTCACTGAGCAACATCCATGCTCTTCATGGCCCCCCATCCCCAGTCCCCCAGACCCAACTCCCTCCAGCCCAGGAGGTTCCTAACTGCCAGGCCACGGGGATCAGGGGTACTCACTTCCCCTGAAACAACAGCAGCAGGCTGCTCTGTGTTTGGGGGTTAAATAATAATTCATTAACAGTAAAATTGGGAGAGAGAGACCATGAGCTGCCAGCTGGTACCCTTCCAGTTGGATCCACTTTGAGCGCTGATTGGTTATAAAATTTGCCTACCAGACACTCTTGTCCAAAAGCCCTATTAAGCCACGACAGATAGGCGATTCCTAAAGTTCGAGGAAACAGGTTTTTCATTCCAAGAGTGGGAATGAGCTGTTACTTTTAATGAGAAAATTCTTCACTGCCTCCATACCTATGCTTGGAGCATAGACAGTGGGTCATAAAAGAAAAAGAAAGGACTTTAAAAGGTCTACCTCTGACTCTCAGTGATGTGGCCGCTAGCCATCTGCACTCCTAATAGCAGGGCTAAAAGCTCCGCCAGACTTCCCACTTTAATCACAGCATCCACACGGGAGCCCCCGGCATCCTCCTGGTGGCCCCGCCTTTTCCTGACCCACCACTTAGCCACCGCGGGAAAGATCAGCTAAGACTCTGGTTTAACTGTTTCTGTAACCATCAGCAAGTGCAGCATTCAGCATGAATGGCAGGATTCTTCCCCACACATAAAATGTTAATTCTTAGATGCTAACTGATGGGAAAATATTCTAACCACACAGCTACAATTTCCACCCAACAAGGAGGATGCTGGGGAAAACCATATGCTGGCAGTCTGCTATTTAACAGGCAGTTGTTACACCGAGACGCAATGTGCGGAACCCTTCTGACGGAGCCCGGGGTCTCAGGCCACAGTCCCAGCACATCCATATGGTACAGGCATGTTCACTCGGCTTATCCTGACGCCAGGCACACCCACTGAAACTGTATCCCTGGGTTCAGATAAACAAAGACCTTGGGAAAGCACAGCTGTGCAGAAAGGGAGGGACACACCTCGTTCTAATTAAAGTGAGGAAGAAATGGTTAACAGAAAATCTAAATCATCGTGGCGCATTAGCTCCATGATCAGTTGGGGTTCCCCCCTGCCTTCTTCCTGGTTAACCTTCCTTCTCCAGCTGTCCTCCTTCCATCCTCCCTTCCACGTATATACAAGATTCCAGAATTCCTCACCTGAGTTGAAGCACTTTGCAAAGTGTTAATACCTTACTCAAACCTTAAATGCCTCTATTACTGTTTAGGGATAGGCCCACAGTCTGCAATTGGAGGATGCCCAAGCTACAGATGGCCACAACCAGAGCACCACGACCAGGAGACCAGGAAGGAGAGGATACAGTACCTCCACGACACCTAGGTCTTAGGTCCCCCAGGACACCCAAGCCATACCCTTCGCCTCCCATACAAAAAACCCCAGGACCAAAATTCACTTGGATTCCCTGGTGGCTCAGATGGTAAAGAATCTGCGTGCAATGCAGGATGCCAGGATTCGATCCTTGGGTTGGGAAGATCCCCTGGAGAAGGGAATGGCAACCCACTCCCGTATTCTTGCCTGCAGAATCCCATGGACAGAGGAGCCTGGGGTCGCAAAGAGTCGGACATGAATGAGCGACTGACACACATCTATTATGAGTCAAACATTATGTGAGGTACAGTGGTAAATGAAAGTCATTATCCCTACCCTTGAGAGCAAAGTGGTTCATTCATTCAAAGAATGCAAATCACACATAGCACATACAGACAAATCTCAAATCACACCTTGACCCTCCAAGAACTCTCAGTATAGAAGGCATACACGGTCTATGCAGCTATGGTAACAGGGCCATAAGTAAGCATTCAGAGTATGAAATGTCACAAACAGTACGTCAGAAAGGATAAACCCACAGTAAGAACACTGCGTACCAGAAGTTTAAAAGAGGGAAGAATAACTGGGCTAGAATGGAGAGGAAAGGGGAGTCTCAGGAGAGGGAAAGAAAAAGTATGTAATCCAGGAGCCAACGAAAGTACCATAATCCTTCATCCTCTAGCTGGGACCAAGGGCAAACCACTTCACTTCACTGGGTCTGAGTCTCATCAAACTGTCTTTTTATTAAAAGACAATTCTTTCCTCTGAGATGGGAGTTTGAGGAGGGCCACATGAAGCCATGCAGAGAAAGCATTTTTCAAAAAGGAAATGCATTCCATTTAATAGCATGCCCTGAGGCGTGTAGGACTCTGATGACCAATCACATCAGCTTTTCATCTTGCTCTTGTTCTCCCTATATTTCTATTGCAACATGTTTTCAACAGATATTCATTGGGCACTTGCCATGAATGCACTATAGAAAGGAGACCAAGACAGTGAAAGGGGCTATGTTCTGCATACAGGAACCAAAATCACTGTAACTAAGGGCTCTGTGATGTAGGTGAAGCTGCTCAGAGGCAGGCCCAGGGACCTGGTCTCAAAGGACAATGAGGCTTGCCTGTGGCATCCATTCACCACCAACTGAGCATTCCACCTTCATCCAAGCCCCAGATGGCACTTGGCCAAGAACCAGTCCTGGGTCCTGACCTGGGGCAGGGGGCAGGGGGTAGGGCATGGCCTCTGGTCACCAAAGTGACCTCCTGACGTGGAAATCTGCCCTCATTCTCCTCCAAGCCCACCAATGGCTCCCTGCGCCACTTAGACCATTCCTGACGTGGCCCCTGACTACCCTGTCAATCACTCCCCTCCCCACCTCCCACCTTGTTCTGGGCCTACACAACTGCTCAGTTTATGTTCAGGGGACACACATATTCCCTAAATGCCCTGCCCTTCCCAGGGCCTGCTCCTCTGTGAGCTTCTCACCTTAGCCTAGTCCCTCTCACACTGTGTTCCTAACACATCAGCTTGCCTACAGACTTTTTTTTTTTTAATATACTTATTTACTTACTTGTTTGTTTATTTGGCAGGTTCTGGGTCTTAGCTGTGGCATGTAGGATCTTTTAGTTGTGGCACGTGGGATATAGTTTCCTGACCAGGGATCAAACCCAGGCCTGCCGGCATTGGGAGCTCAGAGACTTGGCCACCAGACCACCAGGGAAGTCTCTGCCTGTGCACTTCACTCGATGGGAGCACAGTGATCCATCCACACAATTTGACCAGCATAGCACTTCTCTGAATGCAGAGGCAAGGTGGTCATCCTAATTCCACAGAAGATCACAGACCAAAAGACCACGTGATCAACCAAGGCTGATAGCGCGACCAAGAGACACGGGCTCCTGTGTGCGCTGTAAAGACTTTTCACGCTGGGACGTCGTCAAGTACACAGCTTCTCAGCACATGCCTCAAACAGACACTCCACCAGGCTGTCCGCAGCTCACACCCAAGTAATGCTCCAGAGTCCTAGGACCCACCTGAGAAGCAGTATGCCCAGGCTGGCCCACAGAGCACTGGTTTTCTTTACAGTTGGTGGTAGACAGAAAAACAACCACCCCTGCAACACGTCCGCATACAAGCTCCAGAATCCATGAATATGTTACTTTATGTAACAAAGTGAAAGTGAAGTCGCTCAGTTGTGTCCAACTCTTTGCGACCCCATGAACTGTAGCCCACCAGGCTTCTCCATCCATGGAATTTTCCAGGCATGAGTACTGGAGTGGGTTGCCATTTCCTTCTCCAGGGGATCTTCCCGACCCAGGGATTGAACCCAGGTCTCCCACATTGCAGGCAGACACTTTACCATCTGAGCAACAAAGGGGCAATACCATTAAGTTTCAGGATCTTGAAATGTAGGGCAAAGTAGTCTGAATTATCCAGGTGGGCCTAATAATAATCACAAAGGTCCTTAAGAGAGGGAAACGGGATGGTCAGTCAGAGGAGACATGACAATGGACACAGAAGGCAGAGAGATGGTTTAAAGATGATTTAAAGATCTTATACCACTGCTTTGGAAGATGGAAGAAGAAGGGGTTAATAAACTGAGGAATGCAGTTAGTTCAGTCACTAGTGCTGGAAAAGGCAAGGAATGGATTCTCCCCCCAGAGCCTCTAGATAGTGGCCACTGACACCTTGATTTCAGCCCCAGAAGATTCATTTTGGAGTTGTGATGTCAACAGCTATAAGATAATAAGTTTGTGGTATTTTAAGTCACTAAGTTGGTGGTAACTTTTTAAAATTAATTTCTACTGGAGTATGCACGTGTGAACATACGTGCGTGCTCAGGCGTGTCCGACTGCAATCCCATGGACTGGAGCCCACCAGGCTTCTCTATCTATGGAATTTTCCAGGCAAGAATGCTGGAGTGGGTTGTCCTTTCCTTCTTCATATTGGAGTATAGCTGGGTTACACTGTTGTACAGTGGTAACTTTTTATTACAGCAGCAATTGAAAGCTAATTACTTACATAATTTCAACTGCCACGTGGATAAACTGCATCTCAATGCCAAACACACACACAGTTGTGCTCTCATTCTCCCCTCCTGCTGACCGATCACTCTCACTGCGCCCTCTCCCACCCCCGCTTCAGGCAGACGTGGAACACTGATCCCTGAGCACGGCTACTGCAGATTTTGCCATCCTACACAGACGCTTCTGTGTAGTGACGCTGGGGCTCATCTGGAGTAGAAGAGTGGTTGAGAGAATGGGCTCTGGGATTGCCAGAGGTGTGTGCAGATCTCCTCACGTTCCAGTTGTGTGACCTTGGGCAAGCTTCTCAACCTTTCTGAGCTTCATTTCTCAGTGCTGTAAAGGGTTGGAATCAAGCTCCGGGGGAAGGATTGGTGTGGGGACCACGTGAGATGATTGATACGTGTCAAGTGCTCTGCAGGGCACCTGGTATGTATTGAAACAGCCATCTCACAGGCAGCAATGGTTGGGTCATGATTCCTGAGAAGACTCCTGCCCTAATAAACACACCGAGAGCTATGCTACGGGGGGACACATGAGGTAGGCAGGGGATGCCCACAGGAAGTAGCATTTCCAGGTACGATGCTTCCAGCAGCCAGACCTTGGGGGCACAGTGGGAGAAGCGGCAGCTGTGCAGGTCAGAGCAAGGTAGAAGAAGGCACCAACCAGCAGGCTGAGGACTGTGTTTTGCTGGTGCTTGTGGTGGGAACTGGATGACCCAGAGACTCCGTTCCTGCAAACTGCTCAAGTGGGGAAAAACTCAAGGCAAAGTGACTAAGTCAGTCCCCACAGTCCAGGGCCAAGGACACGGTCAGCTCTTGCCCCTGACAATTATTAGCTTTCTGTCATAATGAATGCATCTATAACTGAGCCAGTTATACACCCAGGTATGACAGAGTGGCCTTAATGGCTTACAGGCAGGGCCTACCATTAGAGAACACAGAGAAGGCCACTCACAAAGCTGGTCAACAGCTTCGGAAGCTGTTTCTTCAGGAAACAATTCTGAGCTTTTACCTACTACACCCATTTTGATATTTAATGGGCTGAAAATTAAGAATACTTGCTTGTTGCCTATTACTTAAAAATGCTAGTGCTATGACCTCAGGGTGTCACATTCTTAGTTAATTAACCATCCCCACTTGCTGCACTAACAGCAGCTTTTAATTTGTTCTGATATAAGCTAAGGAGTAAAGCCAGGGCACCCTAGCTGGGCTGTGATCCCTCTATGCTAAGCAGAGAAAGAAGCAGCAAACGTAAAGAGAATGGAGAAAACAGCTTTTACTCTGGAAGTGGGAGGGGAAGGAACACCCTTAAGTGCTCGAAAGGAATAAAATTCAAAAGACAAAACCTACACCATGCTCCACTCAGATGGCAAAAAAAAGGCAAAGGCCTGGACACAAAATTCAGCCATGGGGCGGGATCCCACATAGAGCAGCCAGCACTGGCACCAGGGACCAACAGCTGGCCAGTTTCCTGGGGCTTCTGGGGGACTCTAGGCCTTTTGAAAACACCAACTTTCCAGAGCAACATTCCCATTCCAGCTCCAGAACAGCGTAAGTGCCACTTTGGAAAAACGCATTTTGAAAAGGACTATGCCGATTATAGTGCCCCCCTTCCAACAGAAGACAGGCCGAACGGTAAGGCCTACATGAGACTGCCTTCAAATCAACTGTGGTGAAGGAACTTTCAGAAAGCCACTGAAGTTTCAGTGAACTGAGATTAGGGGAAAGTTTGAATAAGAGCATTTGTCAGGAAGAACTGAAAGAATGTTTTTTGGGGGGGGCGCGATGTACAGCATACAGGATCTTAGTTCCCTGACCAGGGATTGAACCTGCACCCCCCTGCATTGGGAACGTGAAGTCTTAACCACTGGACTGCCAGGGAAGTCCCTGAAAAAAGATTTTTTTTTTTAAAGGCACACCAACCAAGTAACTACTTAAAATTATGGGCAACTCAAACATCCTATTGTATATAACATGTCCTTCACCGTGAGTTTACAAGCATTGTCAATGAGATTAAAAAGATAGCAGACAGCTTTGTCAAGCTTAAAATGCNAAAGATAGCAGACAGCTTTGTCAAGCTTAAAATGCACACGGGGAATGACGTTTTTGCCTGTGACCAGTGGACATCACTGGGGCAAGAGGCAGAACATGGGGCTAATGTAGTTCATGCAGGTTCAGAGGGTTTCATAAATGAAGACAGATCCCACTTACTTCAGTTCAAACCTTTAGTTTAAAAAAAAAAAACAAAAAGCAGCAAAGGCAGAGAAGCCCCAGGTGATGTAAGCCGAAG